>CAJNOL010004229.1:0-16450 GCA_905250125.1 Rotaria sordida | reverse complement strand
ATAGAAAAAGTCGTGTTCAACAATCAATTATATGAACCTCTGAAAGAAGTTAAGATTAAAGACGTTCCTTCGCTAGACGAAATTTCCAAAATGTCAGAAATCAAGCGAAAGAAATGGTTATTATTTTGTGTTGAATCGGCTCTTCAATCATCCATCGATATGAATGAAAGTAGTGTTCATCATAATCACTTGGCTTTGATCTATATTCTTAAATTATGGTGGTGCAAAGGGCAGGAGCAAACATTATTAAAAGAATCCATACTCAATGCCATTATTATTTCATATATTATGCATACACTCTTGGAACAGTGTGATAAATCAGGTAAAAATTTTCTTCGATAAAAAATAAAATGTAGAGAGAACAGTACTTTACAAACTTTTTTTTTCTGAAAATTTTCTTTGTGCAAGTTTCATTATGTTAGTTTTGTTTTATACCTTTCACTAAAATTATTAATTTAATGTTTTTATTTTAGACGATTCTCAACGAAGAACAGAACAGACGTCCATTTCTGAACCGTTTCTTAAGTATTCCAAACGGAAATTAAAAAAATACTTTGCATCAGACACACGTGTCACTGTGACTCAAAAGATAAAGAAATATTCAACAGTCAATGCCGATAATGAAAATATCAAGACTAATTTATTTGAAGCGGAGAAATTCTATAACGTTCTTTACATGATAAATCAATTTTTTGACCTTCCTGTCAACATGCCTAAACCACACGAATGTATCAGTACATTGGCTTATCACTTAGCTATCGCCTTCACTCAATCAAAGAAGCCCATTGATAATATTATAAAATCTTTGTTTCATAATAATTCGATATTAATCGGATTGTTCAAAGAAATCAAATTATGGATCGAGCAAGTTCATCAACCAAGTTTTGTTGTAAACGAACAGCTCTCAACATAAATAATTGTTTTTATTTATATATTTGTTAAGATTTCTTGTTTTTGATATATCATGTTTTCTTTTCAATAAACCAGACACAATGAATATTATTCTCGAATGATGAAATAATTCCTTCATTCAATATCAAGACGTTAGAATTGTCTAAGCAAATCGAGAAAAAAAAATCAAAAAAAAAACTTTTATCTGTCACTTGTTTTGTTGTGGGTCAGTTATCAGCGGAGTCGCATTTATTGATTCTGAAATTATTTTTTTTTGGCCTAGCGATTTCAAAAACTTTATCACATGTTTGATGTTCTAAAAGGATAAACAAGCAAGTATACCGAAAAAATTCAGATAGAGTACAATTACCTCAATTTGTGGTGAAAAAAAAAACAGTATTAAGTGCGAATGTAGTTGTTCTTTCATCAACAATGACAACCACATCCACACCCTAAGAATAAAATACAATCAAATATTTGAGAAGTAAAGTATTATTTTTTTAAAAACATATACACTTTCCATGAAATTTTATAATGAAATCTGCTGCTATGGTTTTTTGCTTTCATATTGGAGGCTGACTTTTAAAAAACATTCTATTGGTTGAACGTATCTTTTTCAAGATTATTACACTTCATCTTTTGTTTAAAAAGACACTTTCTTATGGAATTTTGGGTGTGGGTGTGGGTGTGCATGTGGGTGTGCGTGTGCATTGTGAATGTGGATGGGTTTGGATTGTTACTAGCACCCACACCCAATCCACACCCTCAACAACACCCACACACACCTACACACCACCCACACCCACACCCTCTCAATGATGATTCGAGCTATCGAAGTACGCCTAGTGGGAAACAAACTCACTATTTGGTACACTTTTGAAATATGTGTGTGGAACCAAAATTCGAAAAAATCGATTGAGCCGCATAGGTCATGGCTTAAGTGAAATGGCTCTTAAATTAATGTTAACAGTTGTTTCCGTGAACATACTGTAAGCCCAAGCTGATCCTCATTTTCAACATATCGTTCGTGACACTTAGTATGACCTTAGGATGCATGAGTGTCATGTTTATCAGTCCCTTCGATTTTGAAAAAATAGGTTGATACATGTCAATTCAGACTTCATACCAAACATATATGATATGACTACTGGTGTCTGTTGTGAAGAAGAAAATATATGTTAGGGACAAAATTGAAATTTGGTGAAATTTAAAATTGTCCGACGATATTTCGAATTTTAGTTTTGTTCGGACAAATTTTAAATTTGACCAAATTTCAATTTTGCCTCCCACATATACACATAATCAAACAGAATTCAAGCAAAAGTTCAACGGACGAATTAGCGAGAAGACTTGATGTAATAAAATAAGATATTCGCAAACAAATTACTGAACATTCGACTCATTGTTGGCAATCGATTACGGAACATCAAATGATGTCATTGCAAAATTGCGTTTAGATATTTTCAAGTCAAAAAGAGTGATAATGGAATTGTAAAAAAGGTCTGAAACGACTTTTTAAGAAATATATTATGTTCATTTTAGAAAGTGATTTCAATTAATTTCAGTTTTCGAATACGAATCTACTGATGAACATTCACACAACTATCGAATTTATCATGTGCTTTGATCAAACTTCTCTGATAGCCATAGACAATGCTTTCAACGACGTTCATGTTCACTCAGCTTTTTTCTTCCTTTAAACACCAGTCTCTTATTGATTACTTCAGGATGTGTGATGAGCGCAGCCAAGTGAGAAATTACTTCTGTTCTTTCTTTTCTATCGATCGATCGATATCACAAGTGCCGAAATGCAACATACTTGACGTGTGTAAATGCAGCATGATAAATCAAAAAGATGTAGTGGATCTAATTGAAAACTTTATTGTGGTTTGGGTAGATGCGAATCTTTGTAGTAATAAAACAATCAATGATGGTATTCAACTATCGATCAAAATACTTCTTAGCATTGTCAATACGATCAATGTTTGACATATACGACAAATACATCGATTTTATATCCAACGAGGTTCAAGAAGAAAAGATTTTTTTGATTGTTTTCGACTTGTTGGGTCATCAATTGTTGCCATAAGGTGAACATAATATTAAACTCGGCTCAATCTGTGTATTTTATATCGACAATTTCGAATAATCTCGATGTATCATTCAGGTACTCACAATTACTCAAAGAAATTTTACTCAGGATCGAATATGACAATGCTGCTCTTGAACGAGCCAAACAAGAGTTGGTCGACTTGTGTCGAATTCAATTTGCCAACAACAATGCAGAATGATCTATGGTCGAAGAATTCCAGCAAAACTATAGCAAATCGTTGTTCATTTGGTGATATATACGTAAATGTTTCGCTCATTCAATGTTCAATCGAGCATTACATACACAAAACAGAGATTTTGATTAAAATGAACTTCTTCATTCTTGATCTTCATCAGACATTGAGGAATCATCAGATACTGACCGTTTATCGAGGTCAAGGGTATTGCACCATACGTTGACCTAATCAGTCACTATCATCTTTCGTTGTTATCATTTTTAGTCAACTATAGCTACGAGTTTTTACCAGTTTATTTGATCATGCAGAACACTTGCTTGTGATAAATCCTTTCCAAGCGAATAATTGTAAGAGAACTCGTTAGGAAATGCACAAAGATAGCAGTCTGACTGCTAGCTTCATGAATGAGAGTGATGATAAAAAAAGAAAAAGTGAAAACCAATAATTGTCACTCTTGCCACATTTATGTTGGTCTTTATTTTAAATGAATATCATCGTAAATGATGATCTGATTAATTGCAGTAAGTCACATTTAAAGATATGAATTAATCAATATGACATATTGAGTGAATTTATGAAGTTTATACCAGTATTTTGGAACATTGGCCGAATACCGCTTTTGGTCTATTAATTCGATTTAGAGATGGTAGATTAGCACTGATTCGGAAATTAATATAGGGTGTGGGTTTTTGTAAAGGGCATCTTATACTGCATTAGAGCAGTCATAAGAGTTGCTCTACTAAGAAATGTGACTTGAACGAGTTAGTCGTACAGTGAAGGATCTAGACATAGGATAAAGAGGGTTGGATTCAGCGAAACATATTATTGAAGCTCACCAGAAGTAATGCTGGAAAAAACTATCCTCACGCGAACATTTTAGAAAAGAATTCGACTGAGTCATTCAATCCTCGTATATATCCGCTAATGGCATTGTACAAAGTTAGCCCGGATTTCGGCCTTTTGCAATGAAAATAAAGGTCAGAAAAGCTGAAATATAATGAGTCTGAGGATAATTCTTTTGTTTAGATGATTAGTACACGAAATACGATTCAGTTTTCTGTGTATCAATCTTTCGCATACATTTTAAAAGATTTAAACAGAAATAAATCCCCAAAAAACTACACGTAAGATTCTACAGATTAAAAATGAATAGCGAAAAGAGCCGATCGAACGAAGAACAGAATACAGAAAATTGATAAAAGCTGAACATAAAAAAAGAAGATGCGAGCAAATAAAAATCACGCTTATAAAAAAAATGTAAGGCTGTGTGTCATACAATTAACCAAAAACTGTCATTTCCATCCGAATTTTTTCTTTAAATTATCAAACACATTTGTCGTCATTTTCATTGGATCGAAACCTAATTAAAAAAAGAAGAGAAAATAGAGAAGCAAAAAAAAATAGTCGTTTAACTCTAAACAGAACTGTTCGGAATGCAGGATAGGGCAAGAAAACCAGTTTTATGCAAATTTAGCTCAGATTTTTACAAAGTAAAAAGTATATCTTTAGCCGGCATGACAGGATAGGGCGCTAATTTATGCCTGATACAGAGAAAGGCAAAAAAGAGTACTGTGAACAGCTTTGTTATGAAAACAGTGCGCATTCTCTCATTCTCCCGAACGATTTACCCTGATCTTCTGCATTTGATGCATGATGTACTTCTCTTGCTTTGTTTTCATTCAATGTCGTTGTTGTCGTCGTTTTTCCATGAGCTGAAGTGACAACCTCATCTTTCTTCTTGATATTATACTATAAAAATACACAAAGAACAAAAAGTTTCTTAGAAGAAGAATGCACTGCCAGAAACTTCTACACTACACACTTTATCACGAATTTTCTGTCTTGCTTCTTCACGTTCTTTTTGTACCTTAGCTTGTCTTTCTTTTCGTTCTTTTTCCATAGCTGCTTGTCTCTTTTGTTCAGCCTAATAATAACGAAATAAGGTTTGAAACATCCTAAAGTGCACCTTCATTTTTAAAAACTAAATATATTACACTTACAATCAGCTCTTCACCAGAAATGCCAATATCTTCCTTTTTGTTATCGTCACTTTCACCGATAGTTATCTCTAACAAAAACAACAGAAATATATAATGATGACTAGAGATTAATAAATACCTTTCATATCTTTTATAACTTTATCAAATTCATTTCCAACCATTGTTTTCATAAAATACGAAGTCATTGTTTTCACTTGTATTACTTATACACACACAAAATTTTTAATCGAAAAACTTTACTGTACGTTTCTTTCTTTTTAACCAAAAACAAAGAAAGAATGAAATATAATGTTATACACGTGTTTCTTGTCATTCTTTCATCATACATATTCATTCAGGCGCATCTTTTTTTTTCTTTCACCTCCTGACACTTTAGTTTGAGGAGACGAACGCAGAAAGAAAGGTAAAAATAGACGTTCTTGTGTATCACTTTTTGCAAGAATTGAATTTTTCTTTCTTTTTTTTTTATTTTTCAAGAATAATTGCGCATTGTTAGTTATCTTGCAGTAAACAGTTTTTATATTTGGAAGTACTATGAGTAACATTCTCGAAATCAATGATACATTACAAATTTTTAATGAAAATATCACGAATAGATTGAATATTGCTCTGTAGACTTTAAGATATGATTCACTCAATGAAAAAAAATGCAGTGATTAAAATTCGCAAATCCTATAGATATAATTTAGATAGTAAATTCGATTATTATGAAACGCTATCAAAATTATAATCAATTTAAATCGAATTTTGTTCGTTAATTATAATCTTTCTCAATTGATTATAATAGAATTTTTGGACATTAATCGATTTTCATCTCAAAAATGAATCATACACCAATATCTCGAGTTTTCACGTCAAATTTTCATTTTTTTTTTCTACTTTTCATATACATTTAAAAATAGGGTTAAAATCGATTAAGAATCAGATTAATAAATAATAGCCAATTACGTTGGTTTGAATCAATTTGAATTGATTATTAAATTCCAAATTTCAAAGATAAATTCATCTCGAGGCGAACATCCGTGATGTATATAGGATACTTCAATATGTCTGAAATAACTATAATATGAATAACGAGAAGCAATCAACAATAATCGGCATTTTTACTGAAGAAGTTTTCATTGTACAACAGCTCATTTATTATGTACACTTTTACTTAAGAGGAATATATATGAACTGATAATTTGCGTTTGAGATAAAAATCATCCAATTTTTATGTAATCAACCATGTTGATTTCGAGTATCAATCGGAAATGAACTGCTGAAAGCTTCCGCGATCGGTTTCCTAAAATAACTAACTCGTTTTTTATTTTATTTTATTCTTTTTGAAATGAGCATCAAAATTCTGAGTGTAATAGACGATTCAGTTTTTCAAAATATTGACTTACATTTTTTTCCGAAAAATCTGAATACACAAAAATTTCATTTTCGAAACTTTGCCTACTTAGTATTCTTCGAGATCGTTAAATACATTCTTTAAAACAAATATATTTTTCGATGAGCAACTATTGAAAAATGAAAGTCATATTTTATCACAGATAACTAGAATGACATCAAAATATAAATCACGCTCTAATCATTCAAAACATCATTGAATTATCTTCGCATTGTTATCAGTCACTTTCATGCATGATTACAAATCATGCAGTATAATATAATACATAAAATATGGAACATTTCATGTGATCTTGAGTAGAAATAAGATGATTTCTATTCGATACATGTTGTCTTATTTTAACTGCGTTGATTTTTATCTTTAATGCAAACTGTTAATAACGATAGTTGAATCCATCAAAATAAAACAACCAACGAGGGAAAGAAGAATCAAAATATGATACGTATGCTTTCTTCTCGTGTTCACTTAACCATTTCTCTCAGTCTCCTTGTTTGACACACAAAAACTATATTTCAGATTTTTTTTTGCTAAAGTATAAAGCGACAAATGGATTAGTTGATATTCCCCTATCTGAAGAGCTGTAATTCATTGTTAAGTTTTCCTTCATATTATATAAAATAAAGGCAGAACAAAGTGTTTAGATTTTCATAGAAGATCATTATTCCTAACAAGAAAACTACACAATGTTGACATCATTCGTTTCATCGAGAATGTTTTCTGGAAACCAGGTGACCATCTATGATCACATATAATAATAATCTTAGCTTTTAATATTTTAGATGGACTTATCAATATAATTGTACATAGATCAGAATATTTTGAGAATTTCAAGATATGTACAATCTTGTTCAGATGAGTGAAAGCTGTTCTAGGCTTATATTTATTAAATAATTGTTTTATGAGACGACTACAAAGAGTCAAATTATCTAACACTTTTTGCTTGTTTATCTGCAGTCTATGATGAGTATCTGTATGAACAAGTACTATTAACTAGAAGATACATAATATCTCCTAACATAATTCTGCATTTATGAACAGTTGTTTGAGAAAGAAAATTAAAAGCGTTTTCTTTTTAATCAATTTGAAAGAAAATGATGAGTATGGCAAAACAGCAAATGAAAATATTCGTTGTAGTCTTATGTTTGATTTTGTTTTTGTCAATTCGATATGTAAATCGATTGATTATATTTGGAACGAAAAACAAAATAAATTTTAGTTGGAAGTCCTTTTCATTTGTAAGTATATCTCAATTTATTCTTGAATAATTGTATTTTTTTTGTTTTTGAATACACAAATTTGTACATTAAAATTTGGATTTAATCAGTATGGTTTTTTTTAGTCATGTAAGTAGAAAATAAAAACTATCATATATGTTTTTCAACTATAGAAACAGATTATGATGGTTCACATTCAGACAATGAAAATGTGACGATGAACTCATTTAGTACTTTAAGAATAAATAAATCACTCGCGTGCGCAAGAAAACAGAGTGATCATTTCTACATTTCTACAGTTATTCTTTTCATTTCATTCGAAAGATGAAATGGACTGATGTTGACATGTCAAGTATCACTGATACATGCACAAATTCATCTAGAATGATCTATGACAAAAAAAAGTTAAACCAAGATTTTGCTATTGAGAATTCGTATTTCGATGTGTTCTGAAGGTAGAATACAGCTATCATTAACCAGTCAAACAAATCAGTAGATAATATATATGAAGTTCAAGAATTTAGAAATTTTTCATTTTTATTTCTAAAAAAGAAAAATATTTACAACCAAATTTCAATTGAATGTGGTTTATATCGATATTGACATAAACACAGCCCTTTCTTTCCAGAGAGTAATGAATCGACATACCATTCAGGAGCTAATATCGAAAAATTCTGTACACTATTTTGACAAGCTTCTATATATTTACAAGTTAGAGTGAAACGAATAAGTGATGGAAAACGTTTGAACATTTTTTCTAACCAACGGTTCAAATGACGAATAGAAAGCCAAGAATCTGGATGTCCATCAACAGTTAAGATTAATTGTTGCAAACGACATGGTGATTGACCATAACTAAATAACTTATCAATAATGCAAACAAGATCACCAAATGAACTATTAGCTTGTTCAGCAGTAAACTGCAAAATTTCAAGTTGTCGGCTAAGTAATATTCCTAATTGTTTATTCGATGAAAGAACACGACCATAATCTAGATCTGATTCGATATGTAGTTCACGTAAATAGGGTGATCGTTGAGCAATATGAAGTAAATGAGAAATATTTTCGCCAACAACACCACTAGATTATATATTTGAAAATTAACCAACAATAAACCTCTGTATGATACTTACTTATCATCTGAACAATCGCCTTCAAGATTAATTTTCTTCAAATGATGCCAACAAGGCATTGCTTCTAATTGTACAAATCGTTCGTCTTCGACATAATCCAATTCAAAAATATTCATCTACGAAGACATGGATAGTGGTTTGAAGTTCGTTTTCTAGTTTATCCAACTTACTTCTTCAACATGATCGTCGACTGGTGGATCTTGAACACATTTGAAACTCTTTGTTGAATCATTACTACTATCAAGATCTTCCCATTCGTTGTCATTTGTCTCCAGTGGATCTGAAAATGACATTGTTGGATACGAAAGATTTATATGTCCATATTTGGCTGCAGATTCTTCACCAGTTGCTTGTCGATATTCAGCAAAGATTTCTTCTTGAATTTCATTATTAGTGAAAGCATAAATTGTATTTGAATTCAATTGAAATGTAAATATATTCGATTTTGTCAATGTTAACCATTGTCGTAATGATGTTACTCGTGGAAAATGACTATTATCAGCAAATCTTTCATAACCTGATATAATTAATTGATCGAGTTGACTATATCGTTGAAGATCTTCGAAAAAAGTTAAAACCCAAGCTACACCTCCAAAAATTTTTATATTAACATGACGTAGTTCAGGTACAAAGGCTTGTTTCAATGGAATTGGACGTGGCAACTCTTTCTCGATATTGGCATAAGTCCTAAATCATAAAAAAACCCAGATATATAGTTGATTATCTTCGTTAACCGGCGATCACTTACATTGGAAAAGCAACACGTAGATGTTGTAACTGTGGTAGATGACCATTATTTAATAGTTCAATCAATAATTCTCTTGAACATTCAACGATTGAAAGACTTTGTAAATTTCGATGAATAGACATCGGAGGACAATTTTCACTAAATATTGTTGTATAATTCTTGCCAACATTACTAACAATTCGTAAATAGAGCGAATGTAATTGAGGTAAGCAGTTGAGAATTGGAATAACAATACCAAATCATTATATTCATCACAATGAAATCGTTGATAACCAACATCGAGTGATAATGAATGAATTTTAGATAAGAATGAACAATCATAGAGAAATATTTCAAGAACATGACGTGGAATATCTTCAATAGTCACTGCTTTCAATGTTGACCAGACGAGATTATTTAATCGTATTTCAGATAGAAAATAGTTCATTGCATGTGGTGCATTTCGTTCAGATAAATGAAGATAAACAATTTGTGATGCATGTTTACTAACAATTTTCTTTAAATAATGAAGATATAAATGAATACTCATTTGTCGATTATTTGGTAAACATAATGGCTGTTGAGTAAGCATAATGTCAAATCGTCGATTAAGTTTTTTGAAAGCATTAAGAAGATCATGAGGAGCAAGATATTCGAAAATATGATGAAAAAGTTCCACCGGTAAATCTTGAAGATGTGATCGACGTTCATTCATGATTAATCGAATAATCAACTTTCTAACGCATCGATTTATATCAATATCAATAGACTGATATATCTATGTTGACCTTAAATTGTTCATTGGCATCATTCACTATAACCATCGAAGTGAGACACAAAAGAGAAAATAGAGAAACAAACATGTCTTGTCCAAGATGATCGAATTTTTATTTATAACATTTCTTAACGACGATTACTTAGAATATCATCAATACTCAAGGTATCCTTTCAAAAAAGAAACATTCAACAAATTGATGACAATATAAACAAAAATATTTCGAAAGGAATCTGACAAATTAATATCCATTGGTCAAGAATTCAAAATTTTCTTTTCATAGGTCGAATGATTAAAAAAATTATAAGTGGATGGTGACATTTTCAGCTAAACTAACTCAGTTGATATTGAATGATCAATTCTCTTGGAATAAATGAAAGTAGATTGTTGATGAAATTTCGACGATCTTGTGTTGATATAATTTTTTAGCTTTGATAACCAGTGAACCTCGCTCATCGAAGAACTATTTAGTGGATCCTGTTGATTTCAAAAGAGCTGAGCATTGACATATTAGACTTTATAAAAATTTTATACAGTTGATATTGACATCGTGTTCAATTATTGTGGTGGAAGTGCTCTCTTCAAATATTTTGTCTTTTTAAGAATAGAGAAAAGAGCTCGCAGAGAAAGAATTTGATAAAGAAAACAAAAATATCACTGACTAACAATGTATCTTTTACTGTTTCTCAAACAAATCAACCTACTTTGAATTCCATGATTATATTTATAGCTTCAGACAGTTGAATTTGACTATAAGAATAAACATATAAATAATGTCATACTTGAATTTCTTTAACTGAACTAAAATTGATTGCTTCATTTTGAAAAAATTCACAACACATTGTATGCATCAAAGTTTTCTTCAGAGCTGGATCCTACCCGACGGGCTGTACACATCATATCTACGCCCCACACTCACATGGACAAATATCATTGGACTTCATTTTTCTCTCCCGTTGAAGATAGAAAAATAGGAAATATATTGTGTTCGAGAAACAATCTTTTCTCACTATCTATTATCATTTTATTTTTCAAGGTCTTCTACGTAGTTAATTATTAGATTAGTATAATGTTTTATTACCGAATCATGTATTTTAGAAAGAATAACAAAAACTTCCTCACTCATTTCATAGTAGAAAAAAACAAATCATATGGCATTATGTAGTATCGAAAACATTCCCATGATCAATAGTATTACAATAGCGTACTCGTTAAAAAGAAACGTCATTAACAATTTATCATCAGTTATTATAGGACACCTTTTATGTCCTGTCACTTTTAGGCCATCCTGTATTTACAGCTACTGCAAAAATATTCTCTTATCTAATGTATACACTTTTATTCGGCAATTTTATTGTTTTTTTGAAATCTGATCCTTTATACATCATCATTTTGTAACAAGAGGCAATACTAGAGAGAAAGGAAAGAGAAGTAAAATGGCAATTTTCGTCATCATTAAACCATAAAATCGTGAGTTGAATATGATATTTGATCTTTATTTTACTTTGGAAAAATAAAGTAAGGTAAAATGTATCAGACTCTACCAAGTAAAGTAAAATTGACAGACAACATATTTTATGTATTAATAAAAAACTGACATTTTTCAAGTTTACTTTATTTTTCATTGATTTTATGACAAAACAATATTGAAAAAACTTTGATGTATTGTGTATTGCGTTATTAACGGATGAGCATGATGTGGAATTAAAAAAGCGACAAAAATTTAAATTACGATATTTTACTCCACTACATTTTACTTTACTCAAAAAGTAAAGTGCACTAATTGTACTTTATCCTATAAAGTAAAGTTAAGAACTTACTTTATTTGTTTCAGCAAAGCTAAAGTGCAATTCCTAATCATGATCGTCCATCGGGAATTTAGTTTCATTCACATGTATATTCAGACAGATGTACCTGTCGATCAGTTTTTGAGAAATAATCTCCTTGAAAATCCAGTGTTCACAAAGTATGAAAAAAAGACTTTCATAAAGGGAGAGAGAGCGATGTTGCTGCAGATTATTCACATGCTATTGATGAAAGGATATGCTAAAGCTGCATTCATAGCTCTTTCGATAGTTTATCTTTCGACATGTTTTACTTTCGGCGTTTTTTCTTTCTACCAAATGTATGTCAATCGATGAAGTGAAAACTATAGATAAATTCTTTCCTCTCTTTCTGACTTTAGTGAGGAGTTATCCAACCTCAAATTAACATATAAATGCTTTACATTACTATCTCTCAGGTATACGTGTATGCATGCACATATGTTTGTATGCCCTTTTCTGTCAACGAAGATTTTCTGTTGCTTTTTTATATAAGTAAACGGTAAGATTAATGAAACGTAAATCAACATTGTTTATCGTAGATCAAAACTAAAAAAATGTTTTCTATACCAATTATCTTTCTAACTATTCTTATTCCTTCAATTCAATTACTTAAACCAACATTAAAATTAATATTTATTCCTGATGAAAAATAGTTTGTAATAGGTCATCGTGTTGAAATTCTTTGTGAATTACTTAATCCAAATCACCATACGAAAGCATCAAAATTATGGCACGTCGATTTTAAAACTGGTAGACGTACCCCAATATCACGTTTATTATTAAATGCATCATTGAATGATGCACCGGATATATTTAAAAGGAATCGAAATAAACGTTTAGAATATGTTAAAAGAAATCATTTACGCATAAGATTTTTGCAATTAGAAGATTCAGCTCGATATGAATGTAATTGTTCTGATTGTGATGAAGAATTGGATAAACAAACCAAAGAATTACAAGTTCTGAAATTAATTGAACCAAAATGGTATATTGAACCGAGTTGGCCAATGCAAGAACATGCTAAAACAGCAATAAAATGTAAGGTGCCGGCAAAGCGAATTTCGAGTAAAAATTTTTGTTTGCCTTTTTTTACATCATTTGATAGATTTTTAGCTGCTGATCACGAATATCTACTTTTTAGCCTTAGCAAAAGCTTCTTTCCGGTCGAAAAATACGAAATACTCGAGAGGTGTCGTTTTTCGAAAAAAATGCATCCTTTCGCGAAATCTGCAAAATTTTCTATTTTATTCTTTCTTTTTCCTTCTGAAAATAATTTTTTCAGATTCAGCATCAAAAACTGAGTCTAGAAAAGTCTTTGCATCGACTTTAGATCCAAAACTGTATTGGTGGTGGCGCGTCGAATCTCATCAAGTGCACCACGTAGAGGTCGATTTTGTAAACGAATCAAGTCTTTCTACGTAAATGATAAAGACAAATATTTTATCTCATTCGACTCATCATACCAGCACTTACGCAGTTAGAGAGCACTTTTTTTCCTTTCCTTTCCTGTGTTGAGAAAATCGGTTTTTACGGATACCAAAAGTATTGTAAGAGGTATTCAACGATTTGGGTGTGGATCTGAGTGGGTGTGGGCGTGAGTGGATGTGGGTGTGGATAAAATATAATTCACCCACACCTACATCCACACCCCACGTCCACACCCTCACACACCCACCCTTGACATGAATTTAAGTGATTTTTATAATTTAAAGTGAGTTTGCGATTTCTACAACAAGGAAAAAATGTGTACTTCTCTACCATAAAAGAACGAAGGGTGAGGATGAGAGCGAAAATTTTTACAAGATATTTCACAAAGTGAACATGAGGTTGGAAATTTTCACTGCATACCTCACAAAGTGAAGGTGAGGGCGTAATTCGTCAAAGGATGCTTCACAAAGTCAAAATGCAGACGGAAATCTTCCTATTACACAGCACTATCTAAAGTAGAAGCTCAGTGAAGCCGTTATAGTTGCTCCTCATACAGTTGAACGATGATTGACTAGTTATGCGATGCCACAAGCAGTAATTCTCAACGGAGTAATTATGAACACGTAGCATCATATTTACTGATCACGTAGCCCTCATAAACAACAGTGTGGGTGTGGGTGTGCGTATGGACGAAGTGGACATGAATATCCACGCCCAAACCGGTCTGTTATTGAATGTACGATAGGTGAAGTAAGATATATTGTTTGATCTAACTATTCTTTCATACTATGAAAAAATAAAATGAGCAGAAAGAAATAAGCAAGCCATTTACATATACGAAAAGCCAGTTTATTGCAAGGTGCTCATTGTCTCTATAATCCAATGAAGCGCTGAGAATAAATCACTTTTCTTTTCATTTTGTTATAAACTACTCAGACTTAGTTATTCTAGCGATGAAGGGGTCTGTATTGTAAGTTGGAGAAATTGGACATATTCGGGTCAAAATAAAGGTCTCACTGCCAAACTAATAATTTTAAAAAGTGAGGGTGGGTGTGTGGATGTGGGGTGGGATGGGTGTGGGTGTGGGGTGTGGCTGTGAGTGAGGGTGTATGTCATTAACAACCGATACCCACACCCACACCCACACCCACACCCACCCACACCCACACCCCACACCCCACACCCACACCCACACCCCACCCACACCCACACCCACACCCCACACCCACACCCACACCCATCGGATTTTGTCGGCTACTTGAATCCCATAAGACTCGATGGGATTCGTTATCGGATTAATGCACCCAACTATTGAATTCATAAGTGATTTACGCTATGTAAATCAACTAATTCAGCATTTATTGGTTCTGCTTCGTTTTGCTTAGAAACCAAGGATAAAAAAACATGAAACCAGGCAAAAAAGCAAAAAAAATATTTCAGTGAATGGTATGTAAACCAACATCAGCTATACGAATAAACTCAACTACCAACCGAAAACTAATATTCCTTTTGGCGGAATTTTTGTTTTTGTCGACGATATTTTTCGCCGATTTCAACGTCGTCGAATATATTCTAAATGAAAAGAGACCACAGAATTCATCGCTAATGGAAGGGATCGAACTTCAACTCGCCGATTCAGCATCGAATCGGCCATCAAACACACGTCAACATCATCCAGTCACGAATAACAGTTCTCGGACAGAAAAATACAATGGAAAGAGGTAGGGAAGATATGAGAGATCATTATGCTAAGCGGAATACTTCTCTGTGATGACATTCTTTACAAAGAACAGGGCTCACTAATCAATGAAATCAGCCTTCTCCTGACACAAAGTATCTTATTTTCCTGCTAGTCAGTTCGAATATCAGAAGTCGATTTCCGTTCGAATTAGGCCGTTAGATCTCATTCTGGCTGCACGCAACTGACTCAAAATTCGGTATTATGAATATTCTACGTGGTCACGGTATGCAATGTTCATATGTAGGGATGCAGCGAATTCGAACTCAAGTTCTGGTTTGGTCTTAAGGTTTGAGTTCGGCAACTATCCAACGAATTTAGACAGTGTTCAGCATCAGATAATTCTCGAAGCCTTCCTGAGGATATATAACCTATTTTGAGAACAATGATAAGGTTCGGTTAGGTTCGGACTCAAGCTCGAGCTCGGCCTCGGGTATTTCTGAACATCGTTCACATATTTTTAGGATGTCTTTAATCTGCCAGTTTTTGGATAATTTATTCTATTGTGCGTAGAATTATCATAGCCAACTCTAAAATCCTCTTTTGGTTTACTTCTGGTCCTTTTATCAACTGACTGGAAATGTTAGAACTCGAACGTTCGGATTCGGTGCATGCCTATTCATATGGAAAGTTTTTCTTCCGTTTTCAGCTCTTCTAATTTGAATTATATATCGAATACAAGTTTCGTCTTTCCTCTATCGAATTATATATTAGAATATGACAAAATACTGTTATTTCCTTTTTTCTTTGGATGATACTGTTCACTCATATAGAGAGTCGACCAAAAGTAACGCAACACAGAAGTTTTCCGATTTTTTTCTTTATACATCGACAGTCACATCTCATATTTATACCACATATAGTAGGTGATACTAGTCACAGAGGTGACATATGATCAGCCTCTGGGCGTAGTAATTTGTTTCAAAACATATAAATATGTCTTAATTGTTCTTATGTGATTATATGAGAAGTTCGATGTTTTTCGTGTTATATTAAATTTTCATATTCTTGTCTATTTATTCCAATCTGAAAAA
>CAJNOL010004228.1:0-16730 GCA_905250125.1 Rotaria sordida | reverse complement strand
GAAACATCTCATTAATCTGGAAGAGAATTCAAAACAATGTCTACAAATTTATCAACCTTCCTCACAAGACAAGAATCCTTTATAATAACCCATACAGCTTAGAGTTCTCTTCTTTATAAATTACTACACCATCCATACGCATACATAGCCAACATTTAAATTTCTGGTAGCATAACTGTATATAGATAAATCTATATACCTTTACTCAGAATTGGAACTGGTCTGTACCAATTCTCTTTGTTTTCACAGATGTGAGCAGGAAGAAAAAGAACGGCGTGTGCATTTATGTGACTATATCTTTAATATCAAATAAAACTTAGTTATTACTTGAAAAAAAAATGCATAATGCAAAATGATTTTTGTTAACAACAGAAGAATTACTTGAATTTTGTATTATAGAAATAACTTTATAAAAAAAAAAGAATTATTCCTTTGCTTATTCGTATCTGAGCATTTCAGATATTCATTCGAGAAATATGTTCATTTGTATTTATCAGTTGTGTTCTATTAAAAATATTCTCTATGCTTTATCATCGTCATTTATTATTGGATAGTGAACAGAAAGACACAATAAATAAATTTTATTTTGTATACTCATATAATTTTGAAATTATTCATAGAAGATCAATGAAGAAATGTATCTCTATATAAAACATATTCTATTGGTATTTAATGTTGAGAAGAAATCAAAAATAAACAGAGCGAAAAAGAAAATGTTAGTTTTTTTTACGATCGCATTTTAATGTTGATTATTTCAAATAATGAAGATAGATATTTTTTATTTGCACTTCATAATTTACATTCTTATTAAGATATAGATAATTAATATTGACATAATCTGTAGTTGAAAGACAATAAAACTTCTATATCATTCAATCTCTGTTTATTTGCTTGATATCACAAACAGATTGACAAAAAAAAACAAGTTGTATCAAGTCTAAAATGCTGATATTATATACTGATTTTTCTAATGACATTAAATTCTTATCGATATTTTGTTTTTAAATAGATCTTAAGATATGCATATTTAAGTAAAGCTATCGCCACACTCTGATAATGTCCGATTTTCTGTTCAATCAAATAATTTTTTGACTTACTTTGGCCTATTTCTATGTGTATCCGATTGGCTTATGAAAAAATCGTTGGAGATTTCATCTGTATCGATTAGCGTCTATTGATTATGAGAAATTATTAAAAGAAAACCTCAGAATATATATCTACATTGCCATGTGTATCATATATCTTTCTGATTCTTCGTTAGACGACAAAATCCATTCAACAAGATTTCATATCTATCCATCGATTTTAAAAGACTTGTTTTGGTCATCAGAATGAGATAGCAAATAAAACAATTTTTTCGAAATATTGCTTTTGAAACGAAAAATTTTTTGAAGTCCAAGTTGAAATGAAAAAATTGAATGCTTTTCTTTTACTTCTTTATTATTGAGAAACACGATAAAATGTCAAATCTTCTAAAATTATTATATGATAAAAAATTTTTCTTATGTTCATGGTAATGTGAGTTTTATTTATTTCAACATCAAACAAAATGAAAGAGCATTTTTTTAGAACAGTCGTACTCGGTTAACTATCAATAATATGTAATGAAATGTCTCTTTGCTAATCCTTGCCTAATTTTGAACGATTTCAACCACCTCATATATAGAAATGACTATCGATCCGTGTAGTCCATTTGAAAGTGAATTTCATTGAATAAGTATGAGTTTTTTTTCTTCTTTCTCATCGTTCTTCGTCCACTCTTCCTTTGAATGTTTTACTGTTGCTATGTACAGTCCTTCTCAATAGAGTGTACATTTGAAAATAATTTAAAAAGAAAACGAAAAAAAGGGAGGCAAAGCAAACAAAAACGGAGCAGAAAGCGTTGCCATGCTGCAAAAGTAAGAAACAAATCATTTGAAGAAAAAAAAACAAGCAAACGGTGTAAGTCGCAAAAAAATTCCAATCAACAACAACAGCATACAACTGATATTATTTAGTACTCTTCTGCTTCAATAACTTTACTGTGGTGAGTAAATCATTAGAAAGATTCGAAACGCAACAGAGACTATTTTGAATGCTAGATACTTAATGTCAAGACGCTGCGAATATTGAAAACGATTGATACCGATATGACATTGACAACCATGATCGACTTTAGTTAAGCCGATCGATTTATCAATGTAGATCACTTACCGATCCCTTTTATTTATTATTTCACAGCTGTCTCATATTTGTTTGATCTTTTCATTCATCTCAATTCTCTGATGTGATCTATGTCTAACATGATTTATTTGTCTCTTCTCTTACTCTATTCATCAATTTCAGTTATTAGAGAGATAAGCAACGACAATCTCTACAATAAACCTGCGAATTTAATGAGATCATGTATACATAGGATACGGACACAATCCTAAACTGTGGGTGTGAGTAAGAATAATAGTGGAAAAGTTTCTGGTCGCCAGTCAGGATGTGGATGTGAGTATGTAGTGTGTGGGTATGGGCATGTCTTCTAAAAAAAGATCCAGATCCGCCCAACCTAGTCGTTCACACCCACTCGCTCCCATCCCGACAAACCCTAACCTAAATCCACACCCATCCACCCAGGAGATTCAAACCGACAGCAGGATTGACTCGGATCCGATCGGGTTTGATATGAATTTCTATAAAACAGACAAAATCGCATCGGAATCCGCGATTCAGAATGGTATTCGGGTCCCTAGCGTTGGAATCCCATGGGATTCTACCGCCGAAATTGAACGGAATTCAACACATCACTCCGGCTGGCCTCTACTGTCGACACCAAATAGTAATTAGTACTTCATTGATTAAATACATTTCACCTGTCGGATCTGTGAGTGCTTCCGTGTCCAACGTTCCCATAGAATTTTGTCGATAGGTCGGATCCGATCAGACTCGTTGTCGGATTCATTCACCTAGGCACACCAAACGTCTCCATTCCCACATTCTCATCTACATCAACGCCCACACCCACACTCTGTGTGGATGTGGGTATGGGTATTCGTGCCAGTCTGGACGTTTTGCGTGTCCTGATCGACGCCCTAACCCACGTACCTACACTCAGACACCCACACCCACACCCACCCTTACCTACACCGACACCCGCTCACACCCACATCCAACCTACACCCACATCCCACGCGCACACCCACATCCACAATCACCCATACGCACACTCAACCTACACCCACACCCACTCCACACCTTGTGATGGACATGGACTTAACATAAGACAAGTTAATCCCCATATAGCCATACGTATTGGTTTTCTTTGTGCAATACTTGTCATAGATAATAAAGTCCATTCATTAACTTTAGCTGAATAATGTGCATTAATTAAAGCATGAAAAACAGCAAAAACTGTATAAGCAAGTATTTGAGGATATAATTGTTGTGTTGATGCAGCAAATTCTAAAACCATTTTATTCATTAAACGATCCGATAAATCAATATGTGCAAGTAATAATGGTAATGGTCGTAGTAGAAGTAAAGCTTCATAGGGTAATGTTGATGATTGTTTAGTACGTTCATATAATTCTCCAACAAGTTCAATAAGAATATTATCTGATGATGATATTATTGATGAACTATCAATCATTTCTTATTCTTCATTAACATGTTCATTATTTAATGAATTTATGTTTTCATTTGGTCGTTGTAATAAGGTATAAATACGTGCAAGTATTAAAACAAGATGATCAATATTTAACCATGATGATTGACGTATTGTTGTTATTGAACGTTTCTATAAACGCCATATATCATTTTTAGGATATTGACCAAGTATTAAAAGTCTTTCATGACCAATTGATATAATTTTTTGTGTTAAATTATCATTTATATCTAATATATCATCTTTAATTAATGATAATAAAATATCATATGAATTTAAATAATTATTTTCAATTAAATAAAATAAATTTAATAAAATAAAACCATTTAAATGTATATCTAAATTATATTTTAATGTATTATTTTGTATATCATTATTTATTTCTTGTATTATTATTGGTAATAATAATTTATTTAAATCATCTTCATGACTTTCAAGTAAAAATAAACATGATGCATATGCATGAGTTTTAGTTATTAATTTAAAATTTCGTTCAATTAAACGTATATAAAATTCATTATATTCTTTTGTTGTTTGTCCAAGTAATATACCAGATTTACATAAACCGTAACTTATTAATGATATCATTAAATCATCTTCATCAAACCATGTACGAAAATATTCATCACATAAATCATATAAATTAGATAATTGTTGTCATGATGTAAATAAATCAGAAAGATATATAAATGAACGTATTAATTCATATTTTAATTGAAGACATAAATTATTTGAATTTGTTGTTAACCAACGAACATAAAGTTCAATTAGAATTTGTAATGATGATGTTAAATCAAGACCATGACGAGAAAATAAACGATCGAATAAACTCTAAAATAATATATATATATATATATATATATATATATTATTTTTGAATTAAACATGGTTGTCAGCGAAGCAAACATTCACACTCTAATTTTCTGATTGATAAAAATTATTTCTCATGTTTTACAATTTATTTATAGAATACAACAAATAATTAGAATTCAGTTGAAATTATTGATATAATCTTTTATGTATATGAAATAGGATAGTTTGCATGTATTATATTTCAAATAAATTAAAGTTAGAGAAATAATAGATTTTTCGTTCAATGAAATCAATAATTTTGCAAAGAATTTGTCTTTCCTTCAACCTTGACTTCTGTATAATAAAGTTTAAAATAGGCGTGTTCCACTAGAAATTTGGTCTAGGTTATCCTAAGAATGAGTGAACATTTTGAGTTGTTCTCTGGTTTATAAGGGTTTCTCGATATGCTCTTTCTTTTTGTCTCTAGAAAATTTTCTCCAAAACCCTCGGAAATTGGATTTCTAGAAAATCGTGTTTTGATGTTTTGATATTTGAATATTTTGCATTCTGAATTGATAGAACAGACAATTCTCTACAAAATGAGATGTCTCCAAGCTCTCTACGATGTTTTTTGATTAAACTATATCAAATTTATGGAAGGCCCAAAAGTCCTTTTTTCGGTTTTTCCCACAGGCAATGGCAAAAATTACTTTTGACCCTTCCGTAAATTTGATGTAGTTTAGTCAAAAAACAGCGTAGAGAGCTCGGAGATATCTCATTTTGTAGAGAACTGTCTGCTCTATCAATTTAGAATGAAAAATATCCAAATATCAAAACATCAAAACATGGTTTTCTAGAAACCCAACTTCTGAGGATTTTGGAGAAAACTTTTTCGAGACAAAAAGAAAGAGCATGTCGAGAAACCCTTATAAATCAGAGGACAACTCAAAATGTTCAGCCATTCTCAAGATAGTTTTCTGATGGAACACACCTATTGTTTCGATATTTTTTTACATTTATGGTTAATATTCAATATTGACAAAAATACAAGTTCTACGTCTCAATTATTAAAACAGATTTGAAACTTACATTAACTGGCAATGGTAATGTATTATTACTTTGAATTGATGTTAATATAGTATCATATGAAAGTTGTTCATAAGATACTAAATCACGTGTACCTAATCGTTCCATATTTTTAAATAAATTACTTGAACTTGTATCTAATGTTGAACGTGTTTGCATATATTGACCACCTATATTAGTTAATAAAAATGGAATAGATTTATTTCGACATCGATGTTCAAATGTCATATCAGCTGGATTTCCTGTACAATTCAATCGAAGTGCATTTAATAAAAATGTTGTTACACCACGAATCCATACACTATGCAGAGAAAAAAAAACGAGAACAGATAAAATCTAGTTTTTTTTTTTTGTAGAATCTTTTTACCATTGTGTTGCATTTGTTTCTAAAATTTCTTCTTTTGTTAAATTATTTGTTGTTTGTTCATTTTCATCATTAGATTGATTTGGAGGATTAATTGAAGCTAAAAATGAAACCCATATTTCTTGAAATTGTGTTCTTGATAACCAACCAACAAATGATATACGTTCAATATAATCAGCCATTATATCCGAATGTTGTAATAAATCAACAGGAAATGATGATAAACAATAATCATTTAAACCAAATTGTAATTTATTTATATGTTGATAATGTTGTTCCCAAAATTGTCTTGGTATACGTATAAATGAATTAAATATTGGTAAACGAAATAATAATATAGCTATACGACGTAAATCATATCGATAAAAATATGGTATATATTTATTTTTTTTTTGTTAAATAATAAAGACGATCAAGATCATTAAATAATGTAAGTAATAATTGTATAAATGGTCTATTATCTGATCCAATTAAATTTAAATATGATTGTAATAATTGATTTGTTTGTTTATTTGTTACAATTAAACTATATCGTTGATAAAGATATTCAAATATTGATAATATAGTTTTTGATAATGTACAACAGGATATTATTTGATCTGTTCCACTAAGTAATTGATATATAATTGATGTTGGATTATGTATTGTTTTTGTTAAACAACGAAAAAAAGTTTCAATTAAATTCCAACTAAGAAATCATTTTTTTTTAAATAAATTTATATAAATAATTTCTGATATAAATATTATAAAACGTAATAAATCACGTATATCACCTGTTGAAAATTGACATGTTAATTCAATATGATTTTGTATTGTATCAAAATAAATTGATATAGAATCAATTAATGCAATTAACCCATTCGCGGCGACATGAAGATTGCTTTTTCATAATTCGTGAAAGGTTTCATTTCTTTATTTGTAGCAGCTGTAGTACATCAAAACAACTTTTATCAACGTTTCTCTTATCAATATGAGCTATGAGCATTCCTTTATCAGCGGTAAAAGAATCAGTCCCTTTGGTCAAAGTATAGCAGAGATATTCAATTTTTTCTGCAATAAATAAGCTTTTGGGCCGCTCTATAGTGGGTCCCACCGGTGGGACTCATCGCCTCGAAAGGGTTAATACGGTACTAATTATTGTCATTAAATGTGAGGATGCTATAGTGGATCACTATAGCAGTCACTCAAAATCTAGCGACATCTATATTGATTTTAGTAATTAAACCCAAAATAATTTGGTGTATCTCTTAATTAGTGCTTTTGAACTTCAACTAAATTTCAATCTTCTTTCCAGCTTGGTGTATATATGGCAAGTGTATCTCATAAACAAACGTCTGACACTACACCAGTCCATTACAGCAGACCACAGATCATATGTTCTTGTCAAACAGTGATACCTTGACTAATTTAATGTGAATTATCTGTGAATACAACAATTTCTATTTGAAAGATTAATAATCAATCGGATTTCCGCATTAATGGATTTCTCGTGCCTCTATAATGGCGTCCATGTTTTCCCTTACACTGTAAAAAATGCCTTGTGTCTTACAAGACAATTCATCTGTCTAACGTCGAGTAAAGACGCGAAATGCGTCGTACTTTTAGACATATGAGTACAATAGACAGTGACGCGTCTTAACATTTTCTTCTTTAGTGGAGCAAGCGTCGAATTAGAACAAAAATTATTAGCACCCTGCTTACGGAAGTGGAAATAAATCTTTTTCTGGAAACAAGAGTGTAAGAACAAGAATAACAATTTTTTTCCGAGAAAGACAGCGTAAGAACAAGAATAACAAATTTTTTCCGAGACAGAGAATATACGGGCGAGAACAACAAATTTTTTCCGAGAAAGAGAATATACGGGCGAGAACAACAAATTTTTTCTGAGAACAGAAAGAATAATCGAGAAAAGTTGCTCTCATAACACTAATGATCGGGTAATGTAAACTTAGTCGTTGAAAATGATGAAAGTCTTTGGCAGCTACTAGCTTATATGATTCAGGTTTTTATGCAGTACTTCGTCACTTTTAACGAAAGAACCTCACTTTAAATTATGGCTGACCCAAGATTTGACATTTATCCACACAAAACTAAAAATTTTCTCAAAAACAGTTTCTAGGTCTGTTTCAATAAATGTTACTATTTGTTGCCGATAGCGACAAAAAAATCTTGGCGTCTGTACAAATTTTTTATGTACTGCACAAACCTATCAATTTGACGTAGTAGAAAACAATTATTGGAGCGTACTATAGTCTATGGAATCTGAATCTAAGATAGGCTTTAGTCTACTCAAGCCGTGTGATTCCATTACCTACGAATAGACGCTATCTAAGCCTTCATTTATTCCATCCACGAGCCTACCTAAGCCTTTAGCTGTCCAACCTAGAGTAGGCTCAAGCATACTCAGGACTTGTGACCCCTCCGTTCATAGTCATGTTACAAAAGTGACATGAACGATATAGTTGATAAATTATTGTTCATGTATGCCCATTTTGTTTAGTTACATATTGATGTCTAATTAAACTTCATTTTCTATTTTGCCGGTATATTTTGATAAACCACTATGAAATGAGTAGTAAAATAAATTCCACATAATTATGTTTTTTTAAAAATATACATCACTTACGAGGCAACATTCCCAAGTGTCATATCGTTTTTGAGTCGAGCGTATGCGCATCATGTAGACCCTAATGATCTATGAATACTCTGAAAAAAGTTCGTGCCGCTAGCCTATTACTGCCGAGATATTGCATTTTTACTGTATGTATAAGCAAAAAGCCGTGGTCCCCCTCAGAAACACTAGGAAAACTAAGTTTCGAATTTCAACTTAAAACGTTGTACACGGGCAGGTCTCAATGAGAATAGTTTATTGTGAAAGTTTCAGATCTTTTGATTGCTCCTAGTCTGAAAAAAAGAACACCGGAATCTGCTGGTGTATATAAGCTATTTTATCTTAGCTGTATCTTAGGATAGGAGCAACGAAAGGATCTGAAACTTTCATAATAAACTATTCTCACTGAGATCTATCTCTATGCAAAGTCTCAAGTCGAAATTCGAAACATAGCTTTTCTAATGTTCCAGAGGAGGACACGGCTTTTTTTCTTAAACATACAGTAAAAATGCAATATTTCGGCAGTAATAAGCAAGCGGCACGAACTTTTTTCAGAGTATTCATAGAGCATTAAGACCTACATGATGCACATACGCTCGACTCAAAAGCAGCGTGACGCTTGGGAATGTTCCCTCGTTAGAGGAAATTTTGTCATCAGTAACTTAGTAGAAGAACATAACGAGTGATTAGATGAACGAAAACTTCAGTTTTCTTTGAGAGAAGACCACTAACTCATTTTATGATTTCAATAAACATCTCCTGATTTTTCAGTAGAAATCCCCTGGTAAACTCCTGATTTTTCGCAAAAAACTCCTGGTTTTTGAAATTTGGATTTGGCAGCCCTGGTTAGGCCTTAAACTCGTCCGATTTTTAACATCAATTTTTAAGAAAGTCTCGTTTTCCAAATGTAACTTGTTAATTTATATTTGCGACCTTGTCTAGCGTTAGTTTTTTCAGACTCTTCAGCTGATCTATGACCTACTAATTCTGGAAATAAATACACTTCTATATGAACAGCAAGTGTTGGGGAAAATATTTTCAATAAAATTGTTTTTTATTTTCATAAATCTCACTCCTTTTCAAACTTAACTCAAGATTTTGGCAATAAATAAATAAAAAAAAACTTTTGAATTTTTCTTCAAATACTGAGTTAGATTCGAAAAGGAGTGAAATTTATGAAAATAAAAAATTTTTTTCCTAACACATGTTGTTCATATAGAAGTGTATTTATTTCTAGAATTAGTAGGTCATAGATCAGCTGAAGTGTCTAAAAAAGACAGATGCTAGACGTTCGTTTCATTGGTGCAAATGGTCCAATTATGATAGATTAAGACACGTCAGTATCTAAAAAATGTTATCCGTTGACACTTGAAGTGTCTAAATGAGAGATATGTCAACCAATCAGAATTAGCTCGAAGTGTCTTGTCTATACATTTCATATGTCTTAATTTTTTAGAGTGTAATTCGTTGGACTCTCTTGAAACATTCCCATATGTGTCAGACACACACACGCTATTTACCTTTTGATCAATCTTTATAAATACGAAAAAGAACAAAACGAGAAGCTATTCTCATCATGTTTCTTAAGACTAAAAACAAATAATCGATTTTGCATGATCAATCTAGGTGTGTTTATCTATGAAAACGGCACACATAAGATGTTTGTTTTCTATTAAGAAACGTAATAGAGAACAATTTCGTTTTTTCTTTTGTATTCATAAAGGACTCTATGGTCTTTTCTAATTTTTTCTGAATTCCAGAAAAAGACACAAACTTTTCGGCGAAGCGTTGGGTATAGGGAGTCTTTAAAAAAAGCAAGCAGAGTATTCTGTAACAGTCACACTCATCAACTCTTCCTATATCAACACCTACATCTCATTAGTACCCCACCCTTCAACAGAGAACTTTGCTTTAACAGTGAACAAAAAAATCAGCACACCCTAACTCTCACTCTTATCCTCGCCCTCTCCCCTCTTCTTTTATAGAGGGGGGGGGGGGGGGGGGGGTCTTTAGAATTATCTACTATTATATACACCGATAGACCCACCCTCTTGAAAAAAGGAGGTCTATAGGCATAGATAATAGCAGATAATTCTAAAATACCCCAAGACCCTAAACTCACCCTCTAAAAAAAGTGGTGTATAGCTGTATATAATAATAAATAATTCTAAAGACTTCCCAAGACCCTCTGGACTCCCATTTCAGATAAATGCGAAGTACTTTTTTATTTTTGAATTCAGAAAGAATTCAAATAGACCACTGTATGTTATAAAGATTGATCCAAAGGTAAATAGTGTATGAGTATCTGACGTGTATCAATGGATAAGCTTCAATATATAAACACTATTCTCTAGTATTTTCATCTTTGTATTCTCATCTATTATAGAAAGTATACTGGTTTCTCATCATTCTTCTACAATAAATTGTCAATATGGCACAAAAACTTGTTGATTTAATCAAAAATAAACTTGGTGATGATGAAATATATGGACAAGAAATAGACGATAGAATTAATATTGAAGACTTAAAAAAAATTTATGATTCGATCATTGATGAATATAAGAGTGTAGGTGATAACGATAAAGTTCATGATGATGATCAACGTACAAGATATTTGATTTCAATCATAACAAGTTTACATCGATTATCTAGAAAGATATTAGCAAATAAAATCTTATTAGATCATGAATTATATGTAGTTATATGTAATAAATTAAGTGATACACTAGTTCAATGGAAGAATGAACAGAATTTGAACGAAATTAAATCAGAATATTTTCAGAATATTGTTCAATTATTTAGTAAATTAACATATTGGAGCGGTGCTGGTGAAAAAGAAACAATAGAAAAAATTGTTTTGGACGAAAAATTTGTAAAACCAATTGAACTATGCCTTTCTTCTATAAGTGAGAACGATTCTTTGTTATTCAATAATAATATGAATAGTATTCACAATTTCTCAAACTTAATTCGAAATATGGAATTTTTTTGCGAGTATCAATCAATGGACAAATCACATCTAATTTTATTAACAAATTCTATAATGAATTATATTTATATTAATTATGAACCTAATTTAATTTTGTTTGATCTTGATTACGATAAAGGTATCAACAAAAAAACTCTTAATCAAGATCAACAAGACATGAAATATGATCTGTTGTCAAGCTGTTTAGAATACTTTAGATTTTATTGTGGTAAAGATAGAGATGATGTATGCCAGCAATTTATGGATAAATCATTTGAAAAATTAAAGCAAATCATAGAATATGCTGCCAAACGAATTCAAGAATGGACTGGAAGAATTACTGCGAGAATACAGGTAAGTATTTTCGAAGAGTTTATATCTTGCTCCTAAGTATTACTCAATTGGATAAAGAAACTAATGTCCATTTCAGAGATAGATGACCGTGGGTATTTTTTGAATAACTTTTGATAGGAACAAGATAGAGACCTGTGGTTTTCACCGTTGGAAAGAGCAGATGAAGACATATCGAATCATATACAGAAAGATTTTTCTAACTACTTTCCTAAAGGTTTTAGTCAAATGTTTTCAAAGAATTGTTTTTTTCTCCTATGCTAAAAAAGTGATTTTTCTGTCAAAATACTACAAAAACTTACATTTTTCGGTTATTTTGTTGAAAAAATGAGGCGATAAATTGTGCTCCGATGGTTTAGATATCTTACTGGTAGTAGTTCGGAATAGAACCTTGATATAGTTTTGTAGCTCTTTGTTTGGCGGTTCCAGCACACTCCTGAAAGTCAATAAATTAATATCGCCACCATGAGAGGCATGCTGTTTTCCTTGAAGTTTTGTGTAAAATCTTTAGAAAAGTAGTTAAAAAATCTTTCTATATATGGTTCGATGTGTATTCATCTCCTCTCCCCAGCGGTGAAAACCACAGGTCTCTATCTTGTTCCTGTCAAAAGTTATTCAAAAAATGCCCACGGCCACCTATCTCTGAAATGGACATTAGAAGCACAATAGTTATAGATATCCAATTCAACTTTTAAGTTAAAGTTTTTTTGATTTTTGATAGTCTAACGTTATTGTGGTATTAAATAATTTTTGTCTATATGAAAGTTGTCTATCAATTATATCCCACGATGATATTATTATTCAAAGTTTAATTAGTATTATTTGTAATATGGATTTATATAATCAAGTTGATCCAGAAAGTTCTTGTGGCTCTGCATCAGATTTAATTAATGACATTTCACATGTTTTACTTGAAATGATAAAAGATAATAAAGAATTGTTAATTATGTTGAAAAATCATAAAACAGTGAAGGAAAATCTTATTGGTCGTTGTTTTCCAATATGGGCTTTTAACGTTCCATCGCTTATATCTCAAATTTTAACTGATGATGAAATTAAAAATTTACTCAATATAAAATCATTAACAGAATCATTAACATCTTTTCTTATCAATTATAGTGAACATGGAGGTACACAACGTTTTAGTAATGATGTTCTCAATTTTTTAACTGGATTAACAGGTAAACTTTTTTAAATCTTGTTTTCTGTTTGTTTTGAAACGCAAAGCAATTGAGGATTAAACAGTATCTTAAAATATTATCGAAATTTTTAACAATCAATCCTTTCTATTATCTTCAGAAAAACTGACCTTTGAAAAAAAAGATCAGACACTTTTTTTATATGCAACGGATTCAGCAAACCAAGATGTCTGTTTGATTTATGTAACTAATTGATCTAATCGAACTTATGTAATACAATAACGATATATCGAAAAGTTTTTTGACAAGATTGAAATTCATATTGCTCTTGTTCCTGATTTTTTTTACACAAAAATCACACTATAGACCTATAAAATTACATAATCAAAGTATCTTCCAATGGTTGTTTATCTCTCCGTTTTTCCTAGTATGTTGGAAAGCCCATTTTTTGCGTTTGAACAATATTAATGTTAAATATATTTTGATTTCTAATAAATTCATCTTTTCAACAGCAGTTACAGAATTCTTACCCAGCAGAATTCAGAATTTTGTAGACTCATGTGTTTTACTATTGGCTGTCAGTAAGATAGAGTGTGGATGTCAATACAGAATTCTGGTGTTGTTATAGAATTCTGAATAGAATTCTGCAATGTCTGATGAAGTTTGAATTCTGCACTCTAGAAAAGAATTCTGTCAAAATTGTACTGCTATTTTTGGATTCTCAACAGATTTCTGATAGAAGTCAGGCTATACGATATCTTCGGAGAAGGTACCAGAGTTCTGCTGAGACTTTAAAAACTCCCGCCAAATTTTGGCGGAATTCAGTTCGTTCTAAGTGAATTAAAACATCTTTCCAGCGACCTGATTCACCGATAGTGTGTTGTTGACTTCGCTGTGCGATGTAATTGGAATTCTATAGTGCGAAATAGAATGCAGTCAAAATTGGGCTGCTATTTTTGGGCTCTCAACAGAGAATTCTGGTTACCGGCAGAGTAGATGCGTTTACTTCGTTGTGTGATGACGTCTGAATTCTGTAATTGGAAATAGAATAGTGTCAAAATTCTGCTGGCGTGTTTCAATTCTCAGCAGAATTCTGGTTGGCTGGAGAGTAGATGCGTTGATTTCGTTGTGTGAAGAAGTTTGAATTCTGCAGTGGGAAATAGAATTCTGTTAAAATTCGGATGGTATTTTTGGGTTCTCAACATTTTGATAAAATTCTGCTGTATTTTATTAGTTCTTGATAGACTTCTGTTTTAATAGAATCGTTTCTGTCTAGCAGTAGGTATGTATGAAAAAGTTATGTGGTAGTCTCAATTACGCTTGATCCATTATCTAATATGGACAAGTCTACAGAATTCTGAATTCTGCTTGGTAAGTATTCTACAGCCCTTCGTTTTCAATTGTCACTCAATCATTGTCATGCATTTTATCAAGAAACATTGAACAAAATCTTTGTATGGGGTCAATCGATAATGGTAGAGTGAAATAATCGGAAAAATAAGGTGTACCATTTATTTTGGCCAGGAGGATATACATTCTTAGCAGCATGTGCTTGAATGAATGAAAGAGGTTTACCCAAACATTAATCAATAGTTCTGTCAGAATTGGTGTCATCAAATTAGGCAAATGATATATTACCATTGAGTTTTGCAGCATAAAATTAACTTTGTGTCAAAGTAGATCAATATACTAAATGTTTCGAAGGTCTGACCCCATACAAAAGTTTTGTTCAATGTTTCTTGATAAGATGCATGATAATTATTGAGTGACAGAAATAGAGTTACAATTGAAAAGATCAATTTATTAGAAACCAAAATATAATTAACATTAATATTGTTCAAACGCAAAAAATGGACCTTCCAACAAACTCGGAAAAACGGAGAGATAACAACCATTGGAAGATACTTTGATTAATATGAAATTCTTGCATGAGTATATGTGACTGTTATGCAACAAACTTTGCTTTTTCATCTTCTGACTTGGCAATAAAGTTGATCAATCTTGCATTCAACTTTATCACGGGAATTGACTTTTTCTAATATGATTCATCATCGTCAATTAAATATGATTTATTTTCGTTTTAGCTCTTGCTGTACATGAAGAAGCTCGAAAAGAATTCGTTCGACTTGAAGGTTTAGAAACATTAATAGGATGCACAATAATCAATTATGAACCTGATCCTTTCAATCTACCACGAAAATTTATAAATCCCAATACCATCAGATCACGTTCATTAGATCTTTTATGGGTATTGGTACGTGATAAAGAGGTTGCAGCAGCAATTAAATCTATGCGTCCTGATATTATTCAACATTTACAAGAAAAAATCAGTAAAGAAAATAAAACAATAGCCCAAAATATTATTCGGGAATTACAAGAAAAATCTGAAATAATCACTGAAAAAAATCTTGATGTGAAGAGCAAGAAACAAGCACAAGAATAGAGTACTGCACGAGTACAACTTTTCGTACGCGTACTCGACGCATACAAAAATTGTTTACCTGTACTATACTGTATCCTTGTTACCCATACCCATATTTTTTTACTTGTAACCTATCTGTATCGCTTCCTACCTGCACTCGAAATCATAATTTACGATATACATTCACTATTTTATTTAGCGGGATTAAATCAAATTATCTATATGACGATCACATACAATTACAAAGAAATACAAGAGCATCTAATGAATCAGGACTTAACAATGTCGTTAAGACTGGAACGTCCGTTCAATTTCACTAAAATTTCTTTCACTAGTAGCGACGCTAGTTGGAACACATGATAAAGCCTATACAAAGCGAGCAATGATTGGACCAGTGCAAGTACGCTAAGTAAAAGTACAAATACTTTTTACTTAACCATTGTACAGTGAACTTGTACTTAAGTAACTTGTACTCTAGTACTGGTACTGAGTATGACTGTACTTAATTACTTGTACTGTAGTATCAGTACAGAGTACGAATGTACTTAGTACAATGCATTAGAATACGACTTCATGTTTTGTTTTTATTAATATTTCTCGTATTACTACACACTATTTTCGTAGTCTGCTAACATCTGCAGCAGCAAAACAAAATCGAAAATAGCACCATCATTATCATATTTTTTTAAACTACCGATGTTAAATTAATATGATCTATGTTTTTGTAATATATGATGAATAATAATAAATAGGTGAGGAAGAAATCGAAAAATCATATAAACGCGTGCAGAAGTAGCGAGATTACATACCAGCAAAATATTACCTTACATAAGATTAAAGCTAACACAAATGTTTTATTCATAATTTAAGGAAGTATCGAGACTGCTACCGATATCGAGAGGCTCGGATTCAGTACAGGGTTGTCCGAGTCAAGCCATTTCTCAGGTCGAGTCGATTCCGAGTCATTTCGTAGTGATGTCGAGTTGAGTCAAATCGAACCATTAGTGTTCCCGACTCGATTCAAGTCGAATCAGGTTATTTTTGCCGTTTTATCGTTTCCTGTTTATTTTTACAAAGAACGTTTAACACCAGAGATGAGCAAGTCAGTGGTTTTTCGACACAAGTCAAGTCCAAGTCATATCTTGAAAATTCTCAAGTCAAAAATGGACTCGACTTGCCCATCTCTGATTAATACCGAGTCTTTCATGGTATGATATGGGTGTGGGTGTGGGTGGGTGTGGGTGTGGGTGTGGGTGTGGGTGTGGATGTGGGAATGTATTTCAAATTATACCCACACCCATACCCACACCCACACCCTACTACCTCATATTTTTCATTGTAATATAGATTGGATTCGAAATACTTA
>CAJNOL010004227.1:0-16736 GCA_905250125.1 Rotaria sordida | reverse complement strand
ACAAAACTTATTCCTACTTGAATAAAGTTTTTCTAATCCTAACTGTTATTCTCTCAAAAAATGTACTTTTTCTGTTGAGCACATTGATTATTTACATTTATTCATTTCTAGCTTTCTTCTTTGTTCTCATAGTTCTTTCTTACCTTATTCTCATACAAAGAAAAAAAAAACATTTCGCTTCGTTTTAGTACACTATTTCAGTTAGAAACTATTGACAGTTAAAAATACAGACCATTGCCAGAGATTAACAATAATTTTTTGTTGATTAGATATAGCTTGAAACAAAGGGAAACCAGTAAATTGTTTGAATGGAAATCCTTGCTTCAGATTGTCGTTGATTGTCATCGAGCGTAAATCGATGGCTTGTAGCCATGTTGCTGCTTCTGGTCGTCCTAGATCTTCTACATAACCCACAAACAGTTGATCGTCGGAAAATGTCAAAAGAAAAAAATCTTGTCGAAATGTTGTATCATTATAATGAAATGGTAATATTGCGCGTGCTAGTGGATGCAATGTTGAAGTATTTAGTTTTACTAATTGATATGGTTCAGTGTATGTATAAAGTAGATAAATAAGTGTGTGATTCGAGGATAAACTATCAATATCATTGATGAATGATTTCGACTCATGTACAGTAATCAAAATTTTAAATTTATCGGAATTAATCTCGGCAGAGATGTAGTTTAGAAATAAAATACAGAGCAATATTTTTATCATATCTAAAATGCTTACTTTCAACATGGCGATACTTCTTTTTTTTCGTTATTTTATCTACCTAATGGATAGATAAAAAAAAGCACACTTATCTCACTACAAAGGGCACAAGAGTTTTATCATTTTTCAATACAAATTCAGCATTATAAAGTTTCACAACAATTCAAATTGAACTATAATCATGATAATTCCAGAATAAGTCATCACTAGAGAGCCAACATTATCAGAATATTTTATATTTAGATAAGACCGTGGTTTTACAAATTGTCACTTCGATCATAACTGACAATACAATAATAAATTCGGTGACAAGACTAAAAAAAAACGCCGGCTAATTCATTATTTAATATACACAATAAATATGTTTCCTCCTCATACAACAGACTAGTGTAGAGATGAGGCTATTATAGTAGGTACTCATGCCATAAACAATTGTTCTTATAGAATCCCATCATCTAAATTATTTTCCACATCAATTATTCGTTTTCTTTCCAGAAAAAAGTCAAAATATGATTTATCTCATGAAGCATAGGCATAAGAGGCCAGCAATAATAAAAGAAAAGGAAATTTTCAAAAGATAAATATAAATTTGTTTTCTATTACATATACAAAATTTATCTTGACCTATCTTGCAATGGATAGTTTGATATGCTAATCTGTTCACATAATATGCTAATAGTTTCAGATTCGAACTCACGGGTTGTGATTTGAACATCGCTAACATGAATTCGTCTCACATTTTAACAAGATACTGATCTTAAAAGAAGAAATAAATAGTGATTAAGTTAAATGTATAGAATATGAACGATAGATAGAGTATATTGATACTTGTCTATTTTCGTACATTTAGAGTGTCATGTTAGAAGTGAATTAAAGTTCATCTTTGCACAACAATTGCATTTGATTTATAAGAGTTTGCAATGATTTCACGAGTTTTTATTTGATGGAACTCAGTTGAAAACAAGATAATGATGAAATACTTGTATTTGTTTGTATTTATCTATATGTGAATAGGATCACAAAAAGTGAAAAGATTCCTTAACATTTATATTATTCATAAAGTATATTTTTTTATTTTTAGAATCAATATAGAAATAATCGATAAATGATTGAAACTAATTTTTTAGACTCATCAATCAAAGCTAATAGTCATTCCAACATGTCGAGATTTGATAGTAATATTAGCTAAATGCCCATCTACATTTATATTCGGACCACTATCACCAAATGTGATATATTGCATTAATCTTACTACAACTAGTTTTAATTCAAGTTTAACTAAATCTTGTTCGAGACATTGTCAATGATCAGTACCAAATGGAATCCATCCATATAGATGATATTGTCAATCTTGATCTAAAAATCTTTTGGGATAAAATTGATTTAGATCAATTGACCATAATTCAGTGTCAATAGCAAGATTATAAATTGGAATAAATATTTGATCACCTTTGAATAATTTAGCTCCACTTATTGGTAAATAATTATCAGTTGTTAATGTACGATAGGTTTCAGTGAGGGTGTGGGTGTGGGTGTGGGTGACGGTGTAGGGTGTGGGTGATGGTGTAAGGTGTGGGTGTGGGTATGGGTGACGGTGTAGGATGTGGGTGTGAGGTGTGGGTGTGTTGGTGTGTGGGTGTGGGCGTGGGCGTGGGTGTATAGATCTGGGTGTACGTATTTTTTCTACCGACACCCGCATCCACACCCACCCATCCACACCCCACACCCACGCCCACATCCACACCCACCCACCCACACCCACACCCCACACCCACGCCCACACCCACCCACACCCACACACTCACACCCACACCCACACCCACACATTTTTCTGAAGACGTTTTCTCTTACGAGCCGCTGCTTGCTGTTGCTCGACTTTCTTCCGGTGCATAGCCAGCGCGTATTTCAATACTTCTCCTGCGAGCTAGTACACGCACTTTTTCAGTTTCTTTTGGTAATATAGTACCTCGTTTAGTCATACTCCTCCCACGAGCAAGTACTTGCTGTTATTCGATTTCTTTCACTGTAAAAGTAGCTCGCTAAGCTGCAATTTTCTCACGAATTAATGCTCGTCGTTGTTCGATTTTCTCTGCTATGGGCGTGGGAGTTAATTACAATACCCATACCCTTCATTTCTTGTCGATAAATATCAGCATTTTATTTGAAATCATACATTGAATTTAATTTTAAAACGAATTCACTGCATTTTTTAATCAAGGTGTCAATTTTAACCAATGAATTTGAAAAAGCATCAATTTTATGTCCACTTCATCACCAAAAATACCATTTTTCATGCTTTTTGCATAGGTTTCAAGATTTTAATGAATATATTTTTATTTTGAAGTTACTTGATCTACACGAAAAGAGTAATTATATGGATACATGGTGTTCTGAAAAGCATAGTTTACTAGCACACTCTATTTCAGATTCTCATTGAACACATCGAATGACACTCTAATTTAAGAACTCTCATTCTGATAAGATCATTTGAAGCTTCATAGAATTTTGTCACGATTTCACGCAGCCCACGGGATAGGATAGAGCAGATTTTGTTAACTCATTAGACAAAAAATTAATTCCATCCAATGTCATCCTGAGTCTGACATAGAAACTACAGGATGAACAAGATTTTCGCTGTATAACTGCATTAGGAACAACCAATCGAGACCGAACTAGTGCTGGCAATTAGGTTTAGCCCTGACTCACACATTCTTAAAACATCAGCCCGCTATTATCTATTTTTATACTTGTTCAAGGAAGATACTTTCTTTTGTTGAGCGCTGTAGTTATCTAGCGAAATAGATAGTAACTTATACTTTATAATCAAATCGACGTACTTGACGTTCTGCTAGTTAAGAATTTTCTCTTTTGATTAGATCTTTTCAATAGGTGAGATGCATTTGCACATATAGTAGGAAGCATCTAAATTCATTAGTGCCAAATAGTATTGTCTCATGATCGCTCGCTAAATTACACATAAAACGAAAAATAAACGTTGGATAGTTAGCATTACTAAGCGGTTACTTTACTAGGTAACCTTAAAAGATTCTTTATCATCGAAGTAAGCTAGCGATGGGCTAAATATCGAATATTATTGCTAGTCATGTTGGATTGATGTGTCTAGTCAGAGTCTGAAAAAGCTCTCCTCCTGGACTAATCTGAAACCTGCTATGTCCTGGAATCTTATCTTTATTCTATCATCGACAGGCAGCAGTTTACATATCAGCTACAGTCTTTTTCTGGAGAGAGATTCTTCAAGGACAGGTTCAACATCAGTTAGATATTAAATTATCATCTGGAATGAAGACTAGTGCTGGACAAGGACTTTTTGAGACTCTGACTAAACAGTTCGAGACGCCATGACTCTCATCAGAAAATGATTTGAAACTGCCAAAAAGAAGCGTGTTGGATACGGTTCACACGACACGCTCCAATGAGATGTATTTGACTAGTCCGAACGAGTCTGACATTAAATATATTATGAAGTAGAAGATCAGATTTGAACAAGCGTATAATGTTTTAGTTATCTGTCATTTAAAGAATTGAACCAAACAGACGACAAAACTCCTTCTATGCCTCAATAAAAATTTGGAGCAAGGATTTCATAGGATTTATAATTTTTTAAAATTTCAATACCTAGAAAAAACGCTTATTTTAGAACACAATTATGCAGATGAACTTCAATAAGACCAGAGTATGAGTGTTGGAGAGTGTATGTTGTGGGTGTCAGACAGGTGACGATGAAACGAACACCAATCCAAAATACCAACACCCGTACCTTAGTACTTCTACGCATTTTTAAGTTGTCTCTCAAAATCACGACGTGTTGGTTCCTTCATCGGATTTATAGCTGTATTTTGAGCTTTAAAGAATGAAGAATGATATCAACGCACAAAGCAGTATGGTTATATGTGATGAGGTTACTGCATAGCTTCGACATCTGTGTTAATCTTGGAGAACTCATTTGAATTGCAACTCTAACTAGACAAAATAATGTTGATGACATATTAGACGTATGTTGATATGCATTGAATAATTTACAATACTTTTTGCAATATTATCATTTTAGAACGCTTTGAATTGCCAAACATCAAACTAATACCATAATTTCGCATAATGTCGTGGAATAAGTAGTACTAACAACGTATGGATAAGATAAATGTTGTTGATCTTTCTTCTACAATCCTAATATCTTTGGTGAATATAAAGTATAGACATTATATTTCATTGTGAAATATAACTGTATAACAGTTTTGTTAATTGATCCGACATAATAATGGGAGCGTATTTATGAGACAATGTTCGAGTAGAAGATTTTCAAGAGTTCGGGGCTTGAAGCTTGAAAAATTTGTGAAGTGTCTATTTTAAGGTGCGTTGTATTTTCTCTGGCTTTAACTTCGCTAAAAGAATTTTTCGCCGATGACAACATTCACTAATGCCGATTTCTTCGAATGAAATCATAATCGAAAACTATTGGATCAAATATAATTTATTCTGTGTCATGTGTTACTATAAATTAACTAAGGTATTGCCAAAGCAATTAATTATCACGGAGTTAGTAACTAACGAGCTTGGTAACCAACTGAATCAGTGAAGATTTGAGTTGGTGACTAACTCAGTTATTAGCAATGTCAGATGACAGTCAACTTAGATGGTCGCTAACAGAGATCACAAGAAGTGCAGACGCGGGTGTCAATCGAATGTAATTATAGGTATGAGTGGAAGTGAGGTACCAGTTCATGTAAGCCCTGGATTTTCAGTTCTTTGGTACTACACCCACACTCAGGTGATCACAAAACTCAGATAGTGATTGACTCTTTTAGTAGTAGACTAATTAAATATCATCAAAATTTACACATAAAGAGGGTTTCATTTAGGAATGCACCAGTTCCAGTTTTATAGTGGTAGACTAGTCCCAGTCCGTAGTTAGAACTGAAACTTGTGCATTTCGCCAAAAAGACAATAATGCGTAAAATTGTGAGCACTAACCTTGTGAACATGTGCAAGGATGAGACTCGTAAGCGAAATAAAGTTTTCAACAATTACCAGGTTTGTAATTGCAATGAGTTAATGCAATAAAAAGGATTCAGAAAAAAGTACAATACTGATAAATTATCTATACTACAAAAGAGTGTGAGTGTAGAGAAAGGGGTGAGGGCGGGGTATGAATATTAGTGGATCTAGATGTGCCTAAACAACTGATCTACTCATACTCCTACATCCACACTCACACTCTATATTCACAACCACTCTACACCCCACAGCCACAGCCAAACCCACACTCACACCATACAGCCACATTCACATTCACCACACGCTATACACTCACATCCACACCCAGAAAAAACACAGATAACTCTTGAAGCCAATCATCGAATTTTCAGAGCATCTATTGTTTTTGCTCTTTTCACAGATTGTTTTAAGTTTTGTCGATTAAACGCATCTTTCCTCTAGCTGCACAAATATCTGTCAAAAAAAGCCCAACAATAAAGATAATCATATTTTATTGCCATGTTTCTTTCGTAAGCAATAAATTTTATTGTTGCTCTCTTCAAGCTCGCCTCTTCAACAAATGTCAGTAAAATGATGAAGTAATCTATAAAAGGAGACGACTTCTACTGCATTTTCGGCGATTTTTCACTTTTATAACATTTCAATTCAACGGCTATACGTATTCAAGTCTAAAACGCAACAACAGGTAAGGAATCAATCAGAAAAGAGGAAATCAAGAATCTGTGTATCAGGGACATCTGGATGTATGTAGGCGTAGGAGTGACGGCTTCAATGTTGATGACAGTGTAGGGAACACTCGTAATCGCAACTCGGCACTGATCCCACAGTCACACTCAGACATTCAAAAGCACAACCATGAGTGTGGATGCTAGTCTTGACTCAACATACATCAGCACCCAGATCCTCATAGCCACAGTCACACCCGATGAGAACGAGACTTGGTATCTCTTTTTCAACCACTCATCCGAATCTACAAGGTTGTCAAACACTCCTCATAGTTTTTGAATAGATAGACGAGTATCAGTTGATTCTTCTATAGAAGCCAAACTTTATTTTAACATGGTTTTTAAATATTTAAAAGAATGAAAAGTTACGTTCAAATTGAAATATACTCTATGTTTAAGTTTCAATCTTGCTTTCCATGATACACTGGTAACGAGAATTTTTGTTTTTATTGTTCTATTTCAGAGTAACAGTACTCGAATCAATGCTAGTAATTTATCAGAAATATAAAGCCAATATGCTGCGTATTCAGATATCTATATCTATTACAATATCTTCATATTCTCTATACCTTCATTTGTCTATAGTAAGAGATGTATCCCTGCGAATTTTAGACAGGCATCGATAACTATCGATCAATGTTTTCGAGCATCTATGGAGTTCATTTGTATACCCTTCAGCGAATCATAACTAACACTGTGTGATTCAGGGACTTTATCGTACATCGATACTCACAATAAAATTGTTTTAGTTTCAATCGAATTCGGGTCATATATATTCAGGTTATGGAATTATGAAAGCGGGAACTTTCAACTCATAAAGTCTTTACCTTCGTAGGTTATCAAGTTCGTAGTGGAACAGAACCGCTCATATTGTTTCTCTGCTGTACGCAGTCGAATAGTGACACAGTTTTGTAAGCATCATATATGATTCATACGATTGAAAATGCAGTGAACGAAGAGAATGAGGGAAAAGACGACCTTCGTGGGACTCAAGCAAACATCTCCTGCTATCCGGGCAAATGTCCTAAGCCAATTAAACCAGAAAGCGTGTCTTAATCTTGGTTTAGCATCGCAGCATATCATCTCTGACGCTAACAGTTTTTTGTTGCTGATCTAGATTTATTGGATAGAATGTGATTGTGAGTAAGAGTTAAGAGGAGAGCCATATCGATGCTGCTTCGTTCAAGAAAGAACATAAGAGAGATAAAAAAATTAAAAGTGAATGATATATTTGTTTACCTTAAATGGCTCGAGAGAGAAAAACTACATTACTGTAGTAAATATACTGACTGCTGAGTTAGTTTTGTGGAACTCACATATTTTTTGAGAAAAATGGTGAGTGTAAGTTTAAGATCGAGTTTTTGTGGCTCCCACTCCTGCTAGACTCCTCCTCATTACAGATCGTAGCTATGAACAATAACAGCCGTCACATTTTCTAGATTTTGTTGCAAAATTGATCAATTTATAGTTTTGAAAAATAATGAATATTACTATTTGTGAGTTAATTAATATAAATAATAGTGCTTGAGACCTGCTGTAGATATAATGAATATGTAAAACAGACATATTTGTCAATTAATTCAATAATTATAATAATAAGAATGTTAAATTAAGAAAAAAAGAATTTTAAAAAATGAAAATTCTTTTCGAAATGCAGAAATTAGAAAAGTCATTACTCTGAATATCAATTATCTTGCAAGCACCTATAATCTACGAGAGATTTATCACTTTAGGGGTTATGTATTAGTTTAATTAGGCTAGATAGTATATATGAGTTCTATATTTCAGCCTCAAAGGAGCTGCACTAACAAGCTTTTCCATGAAATAAAAGTAACGAAAATGGTTTTGATAAAACCAGGAATCTTGATACTCATCTTGTTACTGGCATATTGCCATTTTCAGGCATTAATACAGGACTTTTTATCGCTTTCAATCGCTTGGTTTCAAATTTCAGACATTTTGAAACTCGAGAACGCGATACTCACACTTTGATCAGACTATAGATAATGCTATAAGAATATTTAGCTGGACAAAGCGAGTACGGAGAATGTTGATGATATCATGTGAATATAAAGCATATTTTTAACATGCTCAGAATATGCAATTTCCGTAAGGACTACCGAATATGGGAATCCACATTTTCAATTCTTGAAGAATAATGGTTCTTTTCATTTCGCTCCTTAACGTGCTGCCAACGAATCATTTTCCATATCTAGTACTTCTAATATCCTATCTTCAGTGCAATTCATCCTTTCAGTAGAGGGTTAGCAGTGTTCGCGCTGCGTTACTTGTAATCTATTGCGTATACATCCCAACACTTTTTAGAAGTAATGTATAACAAGGCATACAGTTTTGTTAATAGTTTAATATTTTCAATAAGTGATGTGTAAATAACAGTCAATTATGATAGGATTAATTATTTAATATAATGAATCTATTAAATCAAACTCAACTTGGTTAAATTTTAACGATGGAGATACGATCTTAATGCTAGAATTCGGGTCAATTTTGATGACATCATGATGATTAGTTCTTGACTTCTTGAAGAATCAAGTAAACACGTTCATGTCATAAGAATATCGTAACATAGAAAAGCCAGAAAGAGCATATTAATCTGTTTTCAGCATGGATGAGCTTACACACGCTTTAGTTTTTGAACGTGTTCACACGCCTGAAACTGTTGCATTTGGATGCATTTCAATGCATCAAATTGCATAGCTTATAGACATTCAGGAATGCTTTAGGAGTTTAAGCATGAATACATGGACAGTAAAAAGAATATCATCGAGCTATTCTAATTTCAATAAAAATAGATAGCTTTTCGTATAGAATCTACTATTCAGGTTCTTATTATAAACTTAGATCGATTTGTCTGATTCTGAATTGCTACTCACAGAAATAACGAAAACAAGATAATCATTACTGATTGAAACCTTAAATAGATATTTGTCAAAATTATCCTTCTTGACATATGTATCATAAAGAACCATTCAGAGACGTATGATTCGACTTCTTATTCTTGTTCAACTAAATTAATAGAAAGCTCATATGTTTACTCAAATGAATTAGAAAAGTAATCTTTTGCTTTCAGCTACTATCTTCTAAACTTAATATCATCACGCACAGTATGTCCTTCAATCACAATAACATTCCAATGAAGATACAACACGCTGAATGCATTGACACATTTTCGTACAAACACAACTTCCTTTTTTAAATATTTATCCGCACTAACTAAACTAACTATATAACTGTATCTTCAATTGCGTTTCATAAAACAATGCATTCGGACGTATTTCGGTCAATTCGATGCATTGACAGCAGCATCCTGTGAAAGGTTTTTTTTCGATCCTGTCAATTAGATACCGTTCACTGGAAGAGAGATAGCTTCTTTTAATCATTAAACTTGATCAGAAGCATAAAATGACATGAATACGTCCCAAAACGTTCTAGAATAAAAATTAAAATGAGTTTGTATGCATTTTTGTCATGCTTTGAGATGAAAACGCGTCAGAACATCGAAATGTGCAACAAAAACGCTTCTAAGTGCGTCTAAAATACGTTTTGTGATTACATGGATCTCGGAATATATCAGAAAAGCCCAGGTCGAACTCATCCCATTGGATCCGATGGGAATTCGTCGGAAGTTGTCGGAATCCTTGGGACAGGATTCCGATAGAAAGTTATCGGACGTTGGAAAGTGTCGGTTTTCCAGGGTTCCGACAGGATTTGGGTCCCTTCCGACACTTTCCGACATCTTCCTACCGGAATCCTGTACCAAGGATTCCAACAACTTCCGATGAATTCCTGTCGGATCCGATAAAATCCGATAATTTTCCTGGCAAGATCCGACGGAATCCGACTGTCGGATTGCTCGTCCTGGGAGAATATTATTAGAGAGGATCAACACTTATTTTACGCCCTTTATGCTTGATTCTCCCATATTTTGAGAAGATTGTCAAGATTTAGAGAGTTCGATCTGTTGATAATTTCTCCGTCGTTTGGATTTCTTTTTGATTCTGGTTTTATAGAGAGTCTTGCTTATTACTGGAACACTCTGAAATCATATCAAAAACAGATTAAAAACTGTTAGAAATTCAAGTTTTGATGTTCAAGTCACGACTTAATTTTCATACCATATTCAGATGCAGCATAGCAGCAACCGTACTTCGTGTACTGCATTAGAAAGAGACTCATAATCATTAGTACAAATAAACATGAAAAAAAATATCCGCATCTTGTGGAATGCACCACATTCTACTCGAAATATTTGCAAATTTCGAGAATACGTTTCTGAACAATTCTCTCCAAGAAACCCTCGAATTTCTATATAAATTTATTTGTGAATGATTTATTTCAAACTAAAATTACGTCGTAGTCAGAAATAGTAAATGACATCTGATAGAATATATCCAGATGTACTTAGTGCATACTACGAGACGATCCGATCCCACCGAAAATTCGAACTTACATTCGATACTATACGTTATATAATAACGATTTTCACTTGGTTTTGTGAAACATGATCTAAAAGGAGCGCTGAAGTATATAGGGAAGGAATTTGTACCCTCCCCCCCCCCCCCCCACAGACTGTGACACAAACGGCATGAACCTATCACAAACAGTAACGGACGGCTTCAAGAAACTATTAGAGGCTATGTATAACTAACATATAATTGATATCTATGTAGAGAATATTTCATTGTTGAAGTTTTATGCAGTGAGATAAGGAATGATTATGATATATACTACAATATACATAAAAAAAAACGACAAGCTTTCAGGGACTGAGCATCAGTTTGTGTATTGTTGATTCGATTATTCTAGAAAAAAAAATAGAGAAAGAATGGCTGGTGTACCAAAAAAGAAACAATTCGACGGCGTCTATTATTTAAACGAACGCATCAAGAACTTAAAAGAAGAAATGATGGCTCTGATTATCAAAAGTGAAGAAAGAGGTATAAACTTGAAAACTAGAGACTTCCGACGATTCGACAAACTAAATGTAACAATCAATCAGCTGATGTTGGAACGTTTTCGACTACTCAGAAGGTCTCACAAGAATATGAAACTGCAAAATAACTCAGGTATAATTATGACACAACTAAATTTGAAGAGGGATGGGTGCGAGTGTGGTCGCTCACTTCGTTTCACACTCATTCTCATCTTCGTACTGAAAATAGTACTTGAAAGGGAAGTTGAGAACCTAAACCAAATATTGGAAATGCATAGAGAAGTTGATTTTTTAAATATTCGTGATTATAAGCCTAGTTTATCGGTATTTCTTCTGTCATTAATCTGTAGCAATCTTTAGTTTTAGTTCAAAATAAAACTAACGACAATCCATCCGAAATCAATAAAGACAATAAAGAAAAACGCAATCAACTCAAAACTGATGTGTGGGATGAAGAAAAAGAAGGCAGTCTCGAATTAGAAAAACAGCGACAATTGATATTAAAAGCTTACTATGATGCTTTTCCAAATATTGATGATGTTATAGATGAAACAGGATTAGAACTAGACGAAGTTGAAGCATTAACGAAATCGATCCTGCAAAATTTACCATCCGGAGACGTCAATGAAAGTACAACTGCATGTCATGTATTGAATAGCTTGCTTCAAGATAGAAATATAGAATGTTTATTTTTTGATTCAACTCATGGTAGAAATCTTCGTGATGCATTCAGAAACTTGACTGATATCAGCTTAGAAGATAGAGCGTTTGTATTGAAGTTAAAAAGCAATAAGGGATTAGGAGGTAGCATGAAACTAAAATCTGAGCTTGATGTAATAAGATTTGTACAAATATTAACAAAAGCAATTGAAGAAAAGAAATCTCATCCAGTAATTGAAGATATAGTTAATCGCTTATCCAAAGTTCATAACATCGATAAAAAATACATTTGTATAAAAGCTGTGTATGCTGGAACATTTAGCGTCGCTTATACTGTGCTTGATTTAGCGAAAAGTACTGTGAAATCACTTACAGAGATTGGAAAAAAATTAAAAGACCAATTTAATGAATATCTGACTGCAAAAATTCATCCATTATTATTTCGTCCTTCGTTCGATATATCACTTTTTCATGAACTCGGCAACAAAAAATTTTCCGATAATCCAGGAACCTATCAAATTGGTCCGCCTGGACACACTAAGCTGTATACCCAACCCGCCGGATGGACAAGATATGGGTTAAATGTGTTGGGCAAATATGTAGATGGTGACCTTTGGCTGGAACCATTTCAAGATTCTAGAAATTGGTACAGAGCATTCCATGGAACGGGACGTGCAAGCAGCGAGGATTTTGGCAATAAGGATCAGCCTTTCCAACAACAGTTTGCATCCGTCGATGCACTTGCAAATATATCGATCGAAGGATTTCGTCCTGCAAGGGTAACTGCTTACGGACCCGGTGTTTACTGTTCGCCAAATCCTAAGTTTCCTGAACAAGGATATACTGGAATTGCTGAAATAGACACAACGAAAGGAAAGAAAAAGTTCACATGCATGCTGCAAGTAGCTGTGAATCCTAGCGGTGTCAAGTTTACCTCTGAGAAAGACATATGGGTCGTACCCGATCCTCAAGACATTCGACCCTATGGTATACTAATTAAAGAAGCTTGATTGAATATTATAAAAATGTACTAATCCAGCGCTATTTGGCCCATATTTTAACTTCAAAGCCTGTATGGCGATAAACTTTCCTTTTTCTTCTACATTTGCGCTTTTGAGATTCCTTGTGAGAGTGTATAGAAGTTCCTATTAATTTAAGTCAAAGTATAATAATTATGGTCGAATATCTCGCTAAACTAAAGAAGAATATTTCGTCTATCCTTCAAAACAACTGCATAAGGTGGGTGTGAGCGTGGACATGGCTAGAAAAGACAGCAACATTCGCACCCACATCCAACTTTCTAATTTAGCCTTTTTGCAAAATGTTGCCACCACACTTTTTAGTGCTCAAAAAGAAAGCTTTTTTTTTACTATAAATTGTTCCGATGTTTTATTTAAAAAAACCACTATTTATGAATTCAACATTTGTTTATAGTCTCGTGTTACTTTGCAAAATTGTATTCCTTCCCAAGAATTATCTTTTCTACATGCTTAATATATATGAAATTGGTATTTCCATTGTTATAAGTAATAAGAATAATGTGTTTAGCAATGATCAAAGATTTACACATATTCGGATGTGACAATAAGAACGTATAGTACATTATTCAACTGATGGCTAATGTGAAGAAAGTTTCGGTATTTGGTTTTTGATAGTATTTATGAAACTTCGAACAATCAACATAGATATTGCTTAGACTATTATAGTTGAAATGAAAATTTCACGTAAAAAATCAGAACTATGCAGAGGAAAAAAAACATTGCTTTAGGTTGTGAATTTGAGTTCTAATGTAAATGTATCTCTTTTCTTCATCTTATGTCCACATCGATAACGACATGGATGCTCACCATTAAATCCAGATTACATTTAATACACTATTTTTTCCTTTTGATATCAAAGTTGAATTCATATTGTGCACTTCATCTACATATAAATTTTGCATATCAATTGACAAACTCATTACTATCTTCATAATATTGAATAAGTTATTTATTTGTTGTTTTTCTAATAAAGCATATATATTTAGTCATAAACATAAATCAATCGTTGCAAAATTCGAATGAAATATGCCACATATTCTCTTTCGAAATAAAAGCTTTCTAATCTAATCATTTTCTCTTTTCTAATCCTTGAAAATATCTACGTAGATATTCTTCGTAAATAATTTGAATTATTAATCAATTATATAATGGGCGCTCGAATCAAGTGAAACCGATGAAAAAATTAAAAATTAAAATATTTCAAAATCAACACCTACACCCTGTGATTCTTGGTATGGGCGTTGCTGTCAGCGCAATCATCTTTCTCAGTCATACCTACACCTTGCATAGACACAAATCAATTAGTTACTGCTTCTACATCTGCCGTTTTTCACTCAAACGAAAGAATTCAGAATTTTTTATTTATGAAGTTTTCGAGGGTGTGGGTGTGGGTGTGGGTGTGGGTTGTGGGTGTGGGTGGGTGGGTGTGGGTGGGTGTGGGTGTGGGTGCGGGGGTGGGTGTGGGTGGGTGTGGGTGTAGGTTACGCTGTAGGTGTGAGTTTTGGTGATTGATACTAAACAGATTACCTGGACCCATACCCACACACCCGCACCCACACCCAGACTCCACACCCACACACCCACACACCCACACCCACACCCAGACCCCACCCCCACATTCATATCCCACCCCACACCCCAAGGGGGAAAAAGCTGACTCCAATCCCTTGGAGTCCCGTGGAGTCCGGTGGAGTTCCGTGGAGTCCCGTGGAGTCCGGTGGAGTCCCGTGGAGTCCCGTGGAGTCCCGTGGAGTCCAGTGGAGTCCCGTGGAGTCCCTTAGAATTCCATGAAGTCTAATAGAACTCTCAAGAGTATTATGGGTAAACTTGATAGCTGTTTCAGGAAACTCTTTTATCAAGCTCTCTTTCATCACTTTGAACGTCAGAAAGAAAAAATATTTTCTAAAATATATAAACCTTTGGTGGAAGCACATTTTTTTAATCATCTTCTGCCTGCATCAAACTAAACTCATTCTCTAACTATCCTTCGAATAAAATAGCGCTTCTCTTCAACTGTATTTAATTAATCTATGTTGATTAAATCATCCGTTGTTTAGGGATACCTTTAGGTTTTCAAGTCCTATATTGCGGGGTATCCGTAGATCCTGAAGTCCTATATAATGGGGTACCCATAGGTCCTCAAGCCCTACTTTATGACGGTACCTTTAGGTGCGCAAGTCCTATATAATGAGCGTACCCTTAGGTCCGCAAGTCGTGGGTTATGAAAGTACCTTTAGGTCCTCAAGTCCTATATAGCGGGATACCTTTAGATCCTCGAGTCCTATATTATGACGATACCTTTAGGTGCTCAAGTCCTATATAATGGGGTATCCTTAGGCCTACAAGGTCTATTATACAGAGGTACCGAAAAGTCCCCAAGGACTGTTGTACAGAAGTACAGATAGGTCCTCAAAGCCTATACGATAGCGGTACCCACAAAATATCAAGCGGTATTATATAGGAGTACCCATAGTTCCCGCAGAGCTATACGAGAGGAACAACCATAGGTCTTTACGGACTCTCTCGTAATGGTAGCCATAGCTCCTCATAGCATATAGCAAGCGGGATCCCAGTAGTATGTGCCTTGAGGATCTATGTGCATCATTTACTACATGCTTTGAGCAGGGTTTCCGAGTTGGGGGATGACAGGCCTTGCACGTAACGAACTTCACACTTTCTGCAAAAAGCATTGATAATACTTTCTAGGAAATCGATAACTACACTATCGTAGAAAAGACGTCAATTTGCTCTAACCAAATCAAAGGAGGCATGGTCTCTGGCAAATTCTTGCCGAACGTCCACGTTATTTAGGTCGAACATCTCGCAGGAAATGCAGTCCTCTCTTTTATATTTCTTGCAGAAACCCGATCGTATTTACGCCGCATTTTCTCCTAAACTTTGAAATCTATGCAAGAAATATGGAACACATAACATCGATTTTGCGCAAGAAATGGAACAAAAGCAACGTTGACTTTGTGCGCTGAAAATGACGGCGTTTCCGCAAAGTTTGTATCCTACCCGCACCATCCTCAAAATCAATCATGAATCCTGCCCTTCAGCACCTATCAGCAATTCTATATAATCCTTAGGACTGACAAAAAGTTTTGGCAACGTTGTTGGCAATTTTATAAACCAATTAACATGGAGAATTTTTTGCATGGATAAATAGTGGAACGCATTTTCTATAATGATTTATATGCAAATAAACCGCTCCCGCAATGAAAGGTCCCGGGCCTTATATTATGGCGAGTCACATTCGGCACAAATTCCACCAAAATTCCCGGTAAAATACACAATTCTCGCGAAAAACCTCTCTTGGGGGCCTTCTAAATAGTGGGACCCTGTAATACGGGGGAGGTCTTCTATTGCGGAGAGGGATTTACCGTGGATCAAGGCGATCCACTGCGTCCCTTGACTGTAGATTTGAACTACCACCTTGCGGATAAATACAAAAACACACAGTTGTTTTCGAGATTAAGACTCTGACTACAGTCAAGGGAATAGCCCTTGAAGACCTAAGAGTGCCCCCATTATATAGGACTTGATGACCTGAAGGTACCATCATAATATAAGACTTGAGAGGCTATGGGTACCTCCATAGTATAGATCTTGAGGACTTGCGGTTACTCC
>CAJNOL010004225.1:0-16747 GCA_905250125.1 Rotaria sordida | reverse complement strand
TAAGAAGATTCAAGAAGTGGCAAAAAAAGCTAGAACTGATCTAGAAAGATATTTAAATGAAACGAAAACTGAATTACGAGAATCGCTCGGCAAAATAAAGAATGAATTAGCATCAAGTCGTCAATCGGATGATTATACTGAAATTGAATTGAGAGAATGGACTGACGAGCTAAACAAACTTCGACAACTGCTTGAGAAACCATCGACCATTGACATTGTTGAAGATGACCAATCGCAGTCACTCATTCGTGTTGTTCAACAGAAAAGTACGTCAAAATTCAATGAAGTACATTCGATTGAATTGTAGAACAGAATTCAAAAGAGGCATTTAGTTATGATTCAGTACGACATAGAAGTCGAGTTGATCTGAACCAAACTATTAGTTCTTCCATTATGACTGTTTTCTGGATTTCGATATAACAAACATACCTTGCAAGTTATAAAGGATTGCATTAAATGTTTCTAAATCGATAGTTTGTTATTTTGTGTATTTTCTTACGAATCTATATGAAATAGGTCGCTCTTTCTAAATTTTTTTGTCGATAGCCGTTGATAAATGGTAAAGTCACGATCTTCCATTGTGCTTTTACGAAAATCTTCAAAAAATAGCATGATCACAAGAAATGCTTTCGAGCGATATATCACAAAGAACGAGTGATTCAAATGGTTGCGCTGAAAGTCTTTGTCAGCACAAATTTTCAGAGATTTGATTGGCAAAACAAATTCCAAATCAAAACCTTGATGCGCGATATTTCTAACAGTCCGACTTGATGAAAGTAAAGTTCCTATTTTAGTCGATTTTCGATTATGTATATGACTGCCAGAGCCTACTTGCTGTCTGAAATGTATTTTAACAATAGATCTATGTATACGGTAATATTGCGACAAGAATGCCAGTTTCTTTCAACAATGCATTGTTTCAGAGTAATCTCATAGGAAGTGTAACTTGACAGCCAATTTTGAACTGAACCTCAAGAAGCGTTTTGGTTACAAAGTTCATACAGATAGCCCCAAATAGGAAAGTAGTTAAAAAAATTCTAAGACTCAATGGTGATGAGAAACTCTTTCATGATGAACACCTAAACAATTTTTTGTGTGGAACATACTCAAAACTAGTACCGAATTGACCGTTTTATCGATGACAAGTTCGACCCGAATGAACTTTTCAAACAGGCCTGTTGTCACCTGTTTTTGCCAGTTTTTTATTACTTGTTAGAGTACTAAAACTAGTATGTTTTTGCTGGTTTTAACAATTTTCAGAATTTGAATATTTGAGAAAAACGAATTCGAAACTTTGAGTCGATAAATTTCGAGTCGACATCGACATTTCTGCTCTCAGTTTTGATTTAACGCTTCCCATCATACAACGAGTGGTCTTGAAGCACATTGAATATATCGATGATGGTCAAGAAACCTTACTCACCAATTCAGAGCTTAAACTCGGTCTAAACTAATGAATTTCCATCTCAGAATGTCAAGCTTACTTTTGGACTGTTTGCCACTGACTATCAGAAACTCTTAATGACCATCTCATGAAAATGTAAAAGAAAACTTAAGTCTTAAAAAAATAAATCTACAGTTATGAAGTCTATTTTAAAATCGAATGTTGTACCTTATTTAGGTTTGCCATCAACAAAAGTGGCTGACGAATGGAGAAGTCCTTCAAGTAAGGTTACCCGTTTTTCTTACCTTTTTCAAAGTAACTAAAGTTAAAGCAGCATCAAACTTTTCCGTACACTAAATATTGATTTTAAATAAGCAAACATCAAACTTATCACTTATTGCGAAGAAATCATATAATTTTGAAGAAAAAGCTGCTAAAATAAAGCACAAATATATTGACTTATATCACTTGCTGTAAGGTACCTCATGAAAATTTTTGAACAAGTGTTCCTTCGCTTCCCACTATTGGTGTTTGTGGGATGCGGCAAACTAAACGAACGATGTTTGTATTAGAAATCTCAAGAGTTATATGAATTTAACTCATTTTCTTTGTAGAATTGTATTAACAAAGTTTTTCTCAAAAGAAGTAGTTGATTGATTGGCCTATGGAAAAGGCCGACTGTTCACCGACTGAATTCTACAATTGAGCCAGTCGGGTTTCCACCAGTCCCAAGTCCAGCGTAGCATACGAGGTTGACATTCTCCTTACAGACTTTCTATCACAGATAACTCACTGTACGGTTAAACTCTCATTAATTTTGGTAGCTTCCTGAGGACTTTCATCGAATCATCGTTTCGATTGAGTGAAGTTACTGATGAAAGGATACATCTCGGCAATGGACCTTGCGAGGAGAAATGCCTAGCATGTTGACGATTTATTTGATTTTTTTCCTAGAGGCAATAGTTACTAATGAAATTGCAAAATTTCAAATCCGAAGTGGCTATTCGTCTTCCAGGATATCGATAGAAGTCGATTGACATCGCTGAAAATATGTGCGTTCGTATACAGAAAATACATGAAGTTATGAAAGCTTCTTACATCTTTAATACTTCCAGAACTGGAATAAGCGAGACTCTTTTAGTCGATTAACCTACGCAAAATCACATTTTGTCAAAAGTAGATCGTTCGACATTTGTTTTGTTTGAATGAAACAGGTTTTCAAACTTTTTTAAAGATGTGAGAAAAAACCCAAAGAATACTAGTCAATGGAGAAACGGATAATTTTCGATTTTTAATAGTATTAATAATTACTGATAACTTTCATTCTAGTTTTACACCAAACTTCAAAAGTGTTTTTTATCTAAGCACCACAAAGTGTCGTCCGCTTTGTTACTCACGAAGCAAACATCCTATCAAAAGTAGATTTCAAAAAGATGGTAGTGACAATATCGATATATCACAAAAAGCAGTGTCACATTTCTGGAAAAATCAAGAATCCAAAAGCAACACTACATCTTATACACCTGAGTGTATCACTACGAAAGATGTGCGCACCTTTAGCATTTCTGAATTCGCATTATATTATCATAGAAATTTTCTTATGGATGAAAGTGTTGCAAGACACACTGCAAAACGACAAAACAAAACAGATTCAATAGAAGATAAACATGTAAAGGATTTACTCGATCTAAGTTCATCTCAATTAGAAGTGCATTCATGTACCACAGATTAACTGTTAGTTTACATTTTTCGCATCCCTCATTTTTCGAGCATGTGATACTAGTTTGTCTTTAAGAGTAGCAAAATAATTAACATTGACCGAATTTCGAAACTTTATCTACTATAGTGGTGTTCACACTGAAGATTTGCGAGTATCAATACTAGCAGAATACTAAGTGCCATTATCATACAAGAATAGGATATCGGCTTCCAGTATGATTGATGATTTCTTTGAAGACAAAACCAAGATTCAGCAACACAGTACTAATCTATTGTCCTCTATTTTAGAAGAAATTTATCTTTTTCACTCAAGGAACAATATTACGGAAAATGAGATGCATCAATTTTTCTTTATCGAAGTAAAAATATTTTCAACACCATTACTACGAGATTAAAGTATAAAACATGATGAAGTCGTTTTAATCATAGATAGAAACTTACACCATGTCAGTTACAACCTCTGAATGGGTTATAAGAGTATCATGTCCAGATGTGCGCCATTAGTAGTCTTTGATGAACGTCACAACATTATATCCTAACAAGTAAAGGTTGAGTTTTTCTATTTCAGAATTTTTCAGATCAAAGATATTCAATGTTTAAAGACAGGTTTTGAGTTTGACATACATAGCTCTATAGAGCAAACTGAGGTATATTGGCATCTCTTGCTATATATTTCATTCATCATTATCAATCGTGTTTCACAGCAAAAACATATTAAACTTATCTTTGAATTATTTTGAATACTTTGACTTTCATTTAGAAAGAAAAAAATTTGCCGAGCCCAGTGCTTACAAGCCACTGGATCAGAATTATTCATTTCTTATGTGATCATTAATAAACATAATAACTTCGAGCGTTTACTCCGAGCAGACAAAAGTAGATGTACGAAATTTTTGTTATTAATATTTATATATTCTATAGTTTTTCACTAGTTGATTGAAACCGATCTTTCACTTGGAGGGAGGAAAATTAGTGAACAAGATACTAAGGGTCGTTCTATTCAGCCACTTCTTATGTTATACTATAATTCATTGAAGAACTCTTATTTTGCTTTGAAAGCATAAGGAGAAATGAACAGAATTTTCATAAGCGTGATTCATCTGTGACACAATATTCAATGCTACCAGAAGCTAGAACAATTTCTTTCCGATGGAGCAAGATTTTGGAATAGAAGGCTTGTGCCAATTGCGGCAAATGCCGTTGTGTTCATTCGTTTCTCCCATGATCTTGAATTTCCAAGCGAACTATGAATCATAATACTGAAGTAAAGAGAATATAAATGAAAAGAACATTGATTCAACTGATTCATTGGACACATTATCTCCTTTGCTTAGCAACTTGATAGGTTTCCTTTGAAGTGAATGATATAGATAAATATGACCGTTGGTACTATTTAAATCATTCTTTTAATACGTGAGCATCAATGAGATGTTGAAATCGAAACAGTATGTATAATGCAGACAAAATAAGTCCATAGAACTTACTGGCGATGATGATCATTCATTTCATCGATGATTCTCAATAGGTTTATCTTTCTTGAATATCTACTTTCATGTGAATAGAATAGGCGAACAAGATCATCCACAAACTTGGCAGTGGATGGTGACAATTTATTTGTAGTATGATCATTGAAGGTCTTCATTAATCGAGAGCTTTGTAACAAAGCAAGTAAAATAGATAAACATAACAGCAGAAATAAAATTTTTTCCTTTTTTATCTGAACTTCGATCTACTTAGTGATTCACAATCTTGGTTGCCAAACGAGTGAGATTAGTGAACACGAACATGTCAACAATTATCATCAGTCATTTACTGTGTCATCTTTCGTAAAAGCCTATACTTCACGCTTTTCTTTTGATGAAAGCAACATCAATGGATAGAAAGGTTGGAAGGATGACGATTGGAAACGTTATGTTGATTCTTCAAGATTGTAACCTTCTAAGAATACATTGATGTCAAACATTTTTTTGGTCATCTGCAAAGATAATTGAACAAAACTGTTGGAAAAAATATGTTCGTATGCCACGAGATCTTTTTGGATCGAACATAATTTAAATGTTTTATTCCAAAATGGATAACATAAGTGAACTAAATTCCAATGATGCACATTCACTATTTATATGATTGTTGCTCAACGTAAGCAACGTAAAATCTTCATTTCAAAATGAAAAAAATAAATGAGCACAGAAATGGTAAGAATGATTTATTTAACATGTGATCTTTTTCTCTACTTATGACTGCGTCATCTTTCATGTAAATGATGGGAAATACATGAATGGATTTCTGATTATATCACTCCTTCATTTATTACGTGTTGTTCGCTGAACAAATCGATTCACAACCTTTGAATTAAGCATCAAAATGAGATGAAAACATAGATGAATAGGATCATTACAATCGCTTTCAACGTTCTCATTCTTCATTGGTCATGTTATAATTAATGAACTATAATCAGTGCACCTACTGTTGTTCAAAACAGATATAATAAGTGAATAGAATTTTCGTTAGGATTATTTATTTGAAATGTAACAATGGATTTGCTAAAAATGTTCTAATATTTGTTTCAGGTTGATTGAAATAAACGAATATGATGTTGATCACAGTCATCCATCTGTCACTTGAAACATGCACACTCGTATTTGTGAGGCAATTGTGCTTCGAACTTACTATCGTTGATGAATAGATAGATGGCTATACATGTACTTTTAGGTTATTCATCAATGGCATCATCAGTTGGTTATCCCTCCACTCTCAACTCACCAATCACTGGGAGAATGCCAATTCGTTTTTTTTTCCGACGTTATCATCGTAATGACGTTTCATTCTTCACGCACATTCACAAGTGTTGTCTCTGCTCTTGGAAATATATCATATTTCTGGGTTTATGGAAAAATAAGCTTAAAATGTACATCTCTACTTCAAATGAAACAGTTCATTTGAGCATAATAAATGATCTCATCGATGCATTGAAAATGAATGTGTTCAAAGCTAAAATCTACAAGTCACTGAGAAAGACATGATGAGACACGTCTATCAAATAATTCATGCTGGCAAGACCTTGTGGTTCATTAACATGAAATATTTTTTGATATGCATATGTGCAGTTTGTTTTACAAATTCTTTTTGTTTTGTTGGATAATGTACGCATCTATTGATGTACGTATTGGTTTCACTTCTTAACTAGTCTCACAAAGTGTATGCCTACGAGAAAATTTTTTGATTCGTCCGACGCTCATGCATGATGTATTCGAAAAATGTTTCAATAGCTTTCGAACGAGACAATTCAAGAAGTAGTCAAGATGTACGATAGGTTATCTGAAGTATTTGGAAAGAGAGGTGAGGTCGGCTCCTTCTATCAGATGACTGTAGAATGCTTGAAGCAGAAATCTAATTCTGAATTCATTCAATAGAAAATTAACTTCTCAACAAAACTTTGTGAAAAGTTCTGAAATTACTCTTCTTTGATAGCCTGAAATTTTTATCAATTATATCTATTCTATCATTCAATTGAAACAGTAAATAAAAAACTTATGAAAATTCTGTAAATGCAACTCACCTGAAATTCTAAGTGTGCTACAACATTCCAAATAATATTTTGCCTTTATCGATGTAATTTTAAAATTTTGACATTCACACTCGAACGCGAGGGGATAGAGCCTTGAAATGAAAACTGAGGAAATGCCGAGTTTTATCGTTCAGTAGTAATCTATGATATTGTATCTTTGCAATTTGATACATCCTGGGACATGTGGTGGATCAGCGTTCTATATGATGAGTCAGATTTTTGAAAACATGACTTTTTGAAATACATTTCACAAAAGCATCATACGTTCGTTTGTAGTTTGTTTCTCGTAAACAATAGCATCTAGAAACTTGAAAACGTTCTGGGAATAAAGTGCACAAAATTTTTTCATGTATTAAGGCTAAATAGCTATGCATATCAATCAATCTTGATGACTAAAGACTTCAAACAAATGAATTAATATCTGACTAGTAGAAGCATTGGTAGCTGAACTATTGAAAAAGTGGCCATTAGTGAACTTTTTCCTAGACAAACTTGTACAAGAAATGAACTCTATTAAATGAATTCAGAATCAGATTGTAAAAAGATTTTTACAAACTTCAAAGGCAGACAACAGAAGTATTCATAGACTTCTGTAGGATGAACACTCCAGTTTTAGATTATTTTATGAAAGTTGATTGTTATAGAACGCTGAGGCATATAGCGAGTTAATGAACTTCACTCTATGTATTATGACACACATGTTCGTATAATATTTTAGATTTTTGAGTCATTGACAATTTATTTTACTTCAATTTTAAATTATAATATTTGTATTTTAATTATTGGTAATTATGCGAAGCTAAAATTTACGAATGATGGAAGCAGCAAACGATCTTGCTCTCTTGCTTTCATAAGACAGGTAACTTTTGGTAAAGAAAGAGCACGCAGTTACATTCATTATCTATCGTCACATTTGCATGATATGCTGCTTACTACCACTATTCAAGCACACTTCAAAATGGACTACTAGTTCCGAAGCACAACGCTGTTTTCTTTACCAGCATACATGCAAGTCATTTTCATGTGGAATAGTACATGTTTCATATTAATTGGATACATAACCGTTGAACTGTAATTGATTAATATATTAAATAAATAGTATTGCAACGAATGACAAATGCTCACACGTTTTTCACTTACTATTTCGACGAACAAAAACTAATTTTTCTTTTGGCAATCAACTGTTTTATAATTATATTGACATTAATTATATATATCATGTCCAATTTTTGAATTAGAAACAGGAAAAAGGCCATTATCAAAAACACAGATGTCAAATACTATATAGTCTACTTAGTTCTTCAGATTCCAACAAGGAATCATATACTGTAAATTATAAAATACTTTATAGAGTACAGAAGAAGATATTCTAGAAGAGTTCATATGAATTCGTCAACGAATATTTATTTTTCTGAAAATGTGATATTTAAGAAGACAGACATTCAAATTTCAGTATTCTAGCTAGAAAATGACGGAAAAATTCATATAAACTTTTCTAAACAATCGAATGCAATTTCGTCATCCAAGCATTTTTTCATAAAATGAGGAAACTATTCTAATTTTCGCTTTCATAATTAAGTTCCTTAGCAAAAGAAAAACAAACGGAGTCAATATTATGAGTGTTATAAAACTAACTATATACAAAAGTAGATCATCATATATTCTTACACATAGTTCTGGAAACTGCAATTTATATACAATTATATATAAGCAAAATATGTTTTGTCACGACTACTCAAGTTTCAGTTTATGTTCATTCAAAACTCTTTTTTTGCAAATGGTAAAACATACAACATCTTCAATGTGGTTTCTATTCTTTGTTGAATATTTCATGTTGAATACTTCATACCATCAAACTCTATAAGCAATAACTTTAGCTTATGAGTTTGTTGTAGTCAATGTATTGTATTAAATATGGATGAAAGAACTTTTAATATTTTTAATTACTTGTATTTTTATTATTGGATATACATCATTTGTTTCCTAAACTAAACAATAATAAAATATGTAAGGAAAGTTAGCACTAGATTCGAGTATTTCCTGTTGGCATTCATTTCTAGACATTGGATGGCTTTCTAAGTAGTTGTGATGAATGCAGAATTTGATTGTGTATTGATTGATAACTATTTTTGATGATGGTCATCTAGAAAAGATTAAGGATTAGAATTCAATTACTAGGGTTTTAGATTTAGATATGTATGAGAGGGTGTACAATGGCAGTATTGGTATGAGTTGAGTTTATTTTTATAATTAATCATGCACATTCCATCCACGCGTTAATTGATGTTCATCGCATATTTCTGTTTTCTTTTGAATGAAATCTGAATATCGAGTACCTCATACTACTAGTCTAAAGCTGTTTTATAATTGGTTTTCTTTAAATGATATTCTAAAAGAGGAATCCAGGTCAGAAAATCAGACAGTAAGATCGGTGACAGATTCTTGTACGCTCATGTCATATCTTACTTCAAGATCTTGTATGATCATACAAGATCGTATAGTTTACACTTATAACACTTATGTCTATATTCTAATGGCTATACCGCTATGCCTATATTCTTATCTCTATATCCTGATCTCTGTATCGTTATCTTTATACCCTTATATGTATAGCTTTATATCTATACTCCTATGTAAATTCCATGAAAGCAACCCTTTTAGCGCTTCCACTTACGTCGTCGTATATGTAAACTTCCATTATTCCTTGACTGATTGGTGCTTATATTTGATTATCTAATTGTATCTAAGTTCACTAATGACTTATCATGCTGTCCTTTCGAAGTACGATTTCATTTGGAGGTCTCTTCAGTGCTAGTATATCTTAGCCAATGTACACCTAATCGAGAAAACTTTCGTTTGCTTATGCATTTGTATATTTGTGTGTGGAGAGATAGATGCATATCTAGTGTTGAAATAAAATCAACGTGCCTGAGACTTAGCAGCTTTCAATTCTAGAGAAAATCGAGCAAAATCGATAGAATCACAGTTCTGGACCGACTTTCGCGTCTGATCTTGTGTGGTTGTGTAATATTCATATTACCAGACCGTGCGTATTTTCTTGATAATAAAATTTATCTAATCATACATGATGTGGTTGGTGTCATAATAGTGATTCTTGTACGTTTCGCATCTTATGATTCTTGTAAGATATTTGCTTGATTTATACGGATAACAATTATTCGAAGTCTTGGAGTGATGCAGGGGTTACGATTTTGATTGATCTGTTTGTATGATCTTATGAAAAATCTTGTACGGATATGATCTTATAAGGTCATATGGAATCTTATGTTTGGCCTTTTAATTTGGGAGCATTTGATTTCTCCGTGAAAGTTAGCTCATATCGAATATTATATATTACGTGTTTTAAATTCATGATTAATCATCTTGCTTAAGTTTATTAAAGCTTAATAAGGAGAAATATGTCGTGATAGTAATAATTCAAATGATTTTCTATATACATTAGCATTAGTGTTTTTTTTTACATTCACTAGCGACTTTTTAATGCTTAGGAAATGGCTTTGTTGAGAAATCCCATTGAATTTCTATTATTGGTATCAAAATATAGTGTGCTTCGCTGTTTTGTTTTTGAAAAACTTGAGAATGCAATTATCTAGAGATCTGCTATTTTCACCAATCGATAGAAGACTTTAGGAGATACAAGTCTATCAAAAGAACAAACAACCGATCTTGCTTTGAAGGTGCTACATTTTCTAAATCTTTCAAAGACTCGACTATAAGCTTATGACATTTCAATAGGTTTTTAATTCTTGTACTATGGGTAGATAGCCTGGAGCATCCTCTACCAATTTACATGAGTCTGATTATGATAGCTATTGTAGTTCAAGATATATCCCATTTTTACTGAAGTTGAGTAATCTGAAAGCAGGTGTATATAGAATGAATCAACTATAATAAATCTCGTAGTAATGATCGTTTTATGTAAAGGACATTAATAAACAGAAAAATCTATAGCATTGTGTATGAAATATTTCATGATTGTAGGATAAAGGCATAATACTTGATTTCTGCGAAGATATGAAAACATTTTTGACACAATTTTTCTTGAACTGAATTGATATGTACATGTTTGCGTAATATTTATTGATGTATCATAGTCTATTATACTAAGTAGTAGAGAGTGGCAGTTTATCGATGAGTTTTAGTGAAGAAGTCGCATTTTCTTTTCTTTTCGTTAGCTTGCACGAAAATAATATGAGACCATAATATTTCTCTTGTCCGATCTGTAAAAAAGAGAGGAAAGACTTTTGTAATTATCCAAAACAAGTATTCATTGTAAGGTATGTCTGCTTCTGATCAACTACAATTTTCCTGATCAAGGTTTGAAACAGTAAACGATGCTGGATAAGAGAAGAGTTTTTCGAAGATTTAAAAAAGAACTATATTTTGCGTTAGGAACATCAAAACAACTCATATTAAACTTGAAAAGAGAGATGTATGAATTGCAGCATCAACAGGATCAAGAACAAGAATCTCGGCGAAGTCTAACAATATCAACAACATCTTTATCTATTATGTAAGCAAATCGCAAACAGACTTAACCATTCTCAGCATCAAGAGTTAATGTCAATGTTTTAGTATCACTTTCTTCGAAAAAAATAGGACATAGTGGAAGGAAGATCATTCAATTGATTGAATATGCAGAATATATGATTAGATTTCAGTTTCATGAGATACTATCGAAAAAAAAGAATATGTAACAATAATGAAATTATTGTCATATATTAGATCGAGTTGCTCATGAAAAACAAAATTTGCAAAAAACTACGTTTAACGCGTTTTATTTTCAGCTCACATGTTTTTGCTAGACTTTAAACGCAGTTTTTAAAACGCGTTAGAACGCGTTCTTTTTCACTAATAACGCAAACAAGGCGTTTGATAACGCATCTTTTTCGATGCGTTTCTTTTATTATAAAATGAAGTTTTTTCCATTCAAAAGCCTTTTTTCTATCTGTGTATCCATATCACTTATTTTATCACATTTACATCACTTAATTGCATATTTCTCAGTTACTTCTTTATCAGCAATTATAAAGATTTTCTGAACAGTATGTCGTAAACAGTGTAGCAAAAATCGAAATATAATTGACATAGTCAAATGCTCTTTCTGTTTGATACTTAAACATTTTGTTAGACTGTACTGAAGCACTTGAATATAGCAACGATACTTTGACTTTTACTGTACTGATTACGATATATCATTCTCAAACTCTTTATAATTATTGATAAAAAGGTTATTGAGAAATATACAATTAAATGATATAAATGTGATAAAATAAGTAATATGGACACACGGATAGAAAAAGGCTTTTGAATGGAAAAAAAATGAAAAACTGATCTTTTCTAATTAGATACTTTGAAGATGATTCAGGAGAAGACACTCAAGCATATTATCTTACCACTTCGCTTCAACTCCTTAGGTTTCTACTAGAACTATATGGTGACGGAGTAAGGATTTTCCACTCTATTATTCTCAGCTTCAAAACGTGGGACCAAGATGAAATTTATGGAGGATGACATTGAACCCAAATGACGAGTTTTCATCAAAAAAAAATTACGACTGAAGTTCGTGAACAAAGTTATTTTTATCTTAGCTGTCCTTAGATTTTTCTTTTGCTGTTACTGATATTCTGTTTTTTAGAATTTAATCGCAAGCTACATCAAATTTTATCGACGGATTATAAATTTCATCTAAAACTATGGCGCCGTTTAAGAGTTATAATGTCTCGAAAATATGCTAAAATTTCAGTAATCTGTAGCAAAATTCAGAATGCTATAACTTCTAAGCAATTCCACAGTTTTAGATGAAATTTCAAGTCTTTTGATAAAATGCGATGTAGCTTACTATTAAATTCTCAAAAAACAGAACATTACTAACAGCAAAAGAAAACTCTACAGGTAGTTCATGAAAAAGAATTTTTTCGCAAACTACAATCGCAAATTTTTTTTTTAATAAAAACTCGTCATTTGGGATCTAACATCATCCTCCATAACTTTCATCTTCGTCTCATACCCTGAATCTGAGATATAGTATAGTGGAAAATCGTGGCTCGGCCACTAGAACTATAACCGGTGCCTTGCAAAATCAAAAAAAATGCTATGAGTTTTATATCAAAAACATAAAAAACATGACATTTCAGATCATGAAATGGCAATAAAAACTGATCTATTTCAATTTAATTAACAAGAATATTCATTTTCATTAATGAAATTGAAATATGTCAGTTTCCATAACAGGAACGCATAAAAAATGAGATAGAATCCTGATTGAATCTTGACAGGATCCACCAGTTGAGGATTCTCACTGCTCTTGTATTATTCTTTGTAAGATCCTTTTCTGATTTAGCTGTAAGTCTGAAGAGTATTATGGCTAAGAGATTCCGAATAGATCCTAATAAAATCTTAATAAACTCTAAGCAGAATTCTGCCTGTTATTCCTGCTAAGGTTTTGAGTAAGATCGAGAATGACTCCTAGTAATATTTTTCATTTTTAAATAATCAAAAAATTCCAGCAGGAACTTGAAAAGATTCTTAAAAGGATCCTCTTTCACAATGAGATATCCTACAAATCAATGTTACCGAAATTTGAAATACAATCTAGAATAAAACATGATACAAATCTTCAGTTTCAGGATCATGAAAGATCCTCTGAAGCTTTCTAGAGGAAAAAAAGATTCGAACTATGGTGGTAGACTTTTTTAAGTTTTGACACACTTAAGTCAACGGAGAAAAAGCCGATTCTGGTGAATCCTTGCGATCTAATATATTGTAGAATAGATTTGTCAAAGTATATCCAAAGGTGTCACAATGTACCGTAATCGACTACAATTCAACAGAATCCATTACAATTTATCAGAGACAACCACAGTGTAGTAGAAATCACTACACATTAGAATAATATGAAATCGATGGAGGAAGCATAGATTCTGATGGATGCTTAAAATGCGCAGAATCCATCATGATACATCAAATGTTACCGAAGCACAAGTATTTCAGTATCCTGGATCTGCTTTTTCTTCTTAGTCACAAATTCTGAAGTCAGTTTTCGATTTTTTTTCATTTAGTTTCTCTAGACTCTAATGGATTCTTGCATCTGTTAGAATCAGCTTTTTCCACTTTCTTTTTGGTACACTTCAAACAATTTTTTCTACAATTCATCACGTCCCATCCGAGTCACAGGAACTGGGAATCCAGAATCCATTTTTTTCTCCCTTGGTATATTAGTGTCTTCTACTCAAAGCGATCATTACTGAGAGATTTATCATAGTTGATTAATTCTAGATACACCTGTTTTCCGATTATTCAAGCTAGAAGATGAGAAGATGAGTGAACTTCATTAAAAATGTTATATCTCTTTAACTACAATAGTCATCAAAGTCGGACTTGTGTAGATCGGTAGAGAATGCTCCAGGCTATCTATTTATGGTACAAAAATTAAAAAACTATTTGAGTGTCATAAGTTTACAGTCAAATCTGTGGATGATTTAGAAAATGCAGCATATTCAAAATAAGATCAGTTGTTTGTTATTTTACAGACTTGTGTCTCCTGAAGCCCTCTATCAATTGATGAAAGTCGCAGATCTGTAGATGATTCTATTCTTCAATTATTGAAAAAGAAAATAGTGAAGGACACTATATTTTGAAACGGACAATTGTCGATTAATTGACATATTAAATGGAACATTTTTATCTATGTAGAGTTACCACGAAGATCAATCAACATCTTTCCATGTTTTATCCATGAGAATTCAAAAGTTTTCTGAGTCATAAAAAAACTTCAACCGCCAAAACTTTAAAACGAAAATTTATTCTAATTCAAAACATCATCTGAAATGCAAAGAGTCTGGCAAAGCACTAGCAATGAAATCTATCCAACTATCGTCACTTGTCACATATGCGCCTAGACTCATCACGCCATCACTACACCCAGGCATGTCTATTGCATCAATATATGAAGTATTCAATTCTCTACCACAAGACTAAACGAATCTCTCCAACAATGCATCTACAGTGCCAAGAAAATTTTCTTAAATTGCCGAAAAGATGCATAAGTAGGTCAAACTTAGCTGAAAATGCTTCATGGCTCTTATGCATTCGTTTGCCGAGAGCTAATAGAATACTCATTGGATAGAGCACGAGATACTTTATCACTTGAGGTATTATCCATACCCAGAAGAGAAATGCATATGTGCTGTGAAGAAGTTTCGCCAGCAGTTGATATATTTTGAGGCATTTTGTCCAATTTTAGCATTCTTAAGGCACTTCCGATCGTTTGTCGGGAGTTCACGGTCTGTAATGGATAAGGATTTTAACTGTCACAGTCCGTGATGCGTATGGGATTTTTCTATCACAGTCTATGGAGAGGAAGGAGCGGGGGTAGGTTCAAATTTCTACCCTATACACTTTAACACTCCTTTCAGATCGCGTTCCATAAAAGCGAATGCACAGAAGCTGTGAACGACTTTCTAAAGAAGATTATATGTTTTCATAGCTTTTTCGACGGTTTTGCTAGTTGTTGGTGCCACGGTTCATTGACTAAGAGAGGACGAGATGGCCATTAGATAGTCGATATGATTTTTCATTCATTGGCATTGGATTCTTTCTCTGGCAAATGAACAAGTATTGTCAAGAGTTTACGATAGAAGTTCACATGTTTAGGCGAGTTTTTTGGTAGTTTCAGCAAGTTTGTGGCAGTACAAATCGTTTTTGATCCAATATGAAGCCTATTTAATCTTAGAAAGTTAATGGATCACATAATTCCAGTTTTTAGTTTGTGGTCAATGATTATGTATCCTATCGAATGAAGCAACAATATTCGAGTCTGGGGTATACTGTCAAATGTAATAAGAGGATTCGACCCAGCGAAACCGGATTGTATCAGATTGTGGCATTAATTTCCCTGGGTACAGGCACAATATTACGTAGCACTATTGAAATATTCAAAGCACAGATAAGGTAAACTTTTCCCTATTAGTTGGACATGGGGATATGTACAATCTATGGTAAAACTCATGTAAAGGTATATCTTTGAACGTTGAAAACTAAAGTATTGTACAAATTCAATTTTATAAATTGATTGTTGACAACATTTCTTTCTCAAATTGAGATTGACCTAACTCCTAATAGATAGCCTCACCGGGTTGAATCACTTTTTTACATCGTAATCAGCACGTCGAGCTCCAGAAGCTGGGCGTAGATGAAAGTTTCGGTGAGGATGTGCAGCGTGAGTGTGAACTGTGAGTAAGAATGTGGATATACAAGAGTGACTGAAGCCCTAATCTCAATCCTGTTCATTCCTTGGGAAACCCTGAAAGAAACTTTCAAGATCTTGAAGCTGAAGAATCTTGGCAAGTTTTATTCAGAATCGTGTTTCGAATTCTAGTAATTCCTGTTTCCAGGATTTTTCAAGGTGAAACAAGATCCTGCTCAGAATTTCTCTTCAAATTCTTGCTCAAATATTTTTTCTCAGTTGAGATACTAGGACTTAGGTCAAATCATTGTATCAGGATCCTGTCAGGATTGATAGTCACATCATTCGAGGATCTTAGCAAGAAAATAACAAGGCCAGTCAGAATACGAGATTGACTAATCCTGCAAAGATTCAATCGAAATTTTATTCAGAAATTTTTAAGAATATGCGTTTCCAAACCTTGCCAGACAATAGTCAATCCTAATCAGGATCTTAATAAGAAAATTTAAGCATCTCGCAAAGACCTTTGCAGATTAGTATTGAATCTACTTATTCATGCCAATTTCTTGAGACAGGCTTGAAGGATCTTTCAACATCATAAATTTCAAAGATCCTGCCATGTTTGATGCAAGATTCCATCTAGGATCTGTTCAGGTTCTTGCTTGAAGTTTTTTTTGAATTCAATTTGTAGGATCCTATTAAGATTCACCGGTAATCCTATCCAGGAATCTGGCATAAATCATGAAAAGAATTCTGTCCAGCTTTCAATAAGTTCTATTCAAGATCTCAACTGAACCCTGATACAAGGATCCTGCCAAGAATTGTAGTTATATCAGAGAAGGATCATACCAGGAATAAAGCAAGATAAATT
>CAJNOL010004223.1:0-16756 GCA_905250125.1 Rotaria sordida | reverse complement strand
AAAAAAAAAAGCCGCACAATTCTTCAACTGTCTTACTCGATATTGATGAACAAAAAAAAAAAGGTTTTTTTTATTTGTCTTTGCCAGATAAAATAATCCTTTAATAGAATATAATAAATTTTTTTCAACATAAAAAAATAAGTCTCAATTATTTTCCATTGTGACCATGGCTTTATAATATGATGCTCATCCATATATAATTGATGATAATAGGCGGATCGTACTATTCTTTTTTTAACAATTTAATGATGTTCAGAATATATTCTAAACAATGTTTAACGAAGCATTATATCGAACTAACTAATGAACATTCTAAAAATTCTATTTCGTAAAAAAAAAATTTTTTTTCCACTTCAAGAAATTTTACTCGTAGCTTATAGTAGAAATTAATTACACAGTATGTAGTTATACTTTTTATTTATGGCGGCTGTCAAAATTCTCCGAATTATTAGATAGATTTTATTATATTTTGTGCATATTTCAATATTTGATGAGCTAGAATGTTTTACTTTTCGTCCGATTACAATCGATAGTCTCTAGTATATTAGAAAACAATTTCAGATGAATTTATTATTAATCTGTTTAGTTTTTATTCCCGATACAATTGTAGGATGATGCCGTTTTCTATCCTTTCGAAATTATCCAACCATTTATTTGTTATACATCTGTTGTGAGTTGAAATTTTTCTTTTAATTCATAATTCAATAGAACAAATTGTGCTCTACATAAGGAATACTTTTTATCATTGCTTGCGTCTAAATATAGGTTTAAAAGTTGTTAGCACAATCCATGCGAGATCAAAGCATGAAATACGATGTAGTTGTTGGTGCTAATCACAGGGAGATTGTTTTACTCAATCGTCGAGAAATGCAATAAGGAAGTAATTCATGTATTTGAAGTAGAAGATATTGATTTACAATTTGTGATTAGACGTTTCTAACGCGTCTGATGGGCCGTTGCTAAGAATAGATGTCACATTTGTGATGATTCGCTCTTCATGCGTCTGTCACATCTATGGAGAGTTCAAATTTCTACCCCTATATTTCAACACTCATTTTACATCATGTTTCACAAAAACAATATTTTTTTTGACATATACCGTAAATTTTGAACAAAACAACGATATGAAAGTTCTTTTTTCTCATAGCATACTTAGCCAATTTTATTGTTCAATATATCAATCAGCAAGGGTATTACAAATTACTTGAGACAGGGTGTGGACGTAGGTATTATATGCTTGCACACCTACATCCACCCACACCCACACCCTCAGTATATAATATCAGCATTTTAGACTTGATAAACCCTATTTTTTTTGTCAATCTGTTTGTGATATCAAGCAAATAAACAGAGATTCAATGATAGAGAAGTTTTATTGCCTTTTAGCTACAGATTATGTCAATACTGGCTATTTATATCTTAACAAGAATGTAAACTGTGAAGTAGAAATAAAAAATATCCATCGTCATTATTTGAAATAATCAACATTAAAATGCAATCGTAAAAAAACTAATATTTTCTTTTTTGCTCTGTTTATTTTTAATTTCTTCTCAACATTAAATACCAATAGAGCATGTTTTATATAGAAATACATTTCTTCATTGATCTTCTATGAATAATTTCAAAATTATATGAAAATACAAAATAAAATTTATCTATTGTGTCTTCATATTCACTACACAATATTCTGGAGTGAATATCTGAAATGCTCAGATACGAATAAAGCAAAAGAATAGTTCTTTTTTTTTATAAAGTTATTTTTATAATACAAAATTCAAGTAATTCTTCTATTGTTAACATAAACTATTTTGCATTAATGCATTTTCTTTTTCAAGTAATAACTAAATTTTATTTGATATTAAGGATATGATCATATAAATGCACACGCTGTTCTTTTTCTTCTCGTTCACATCTACAAAAAGAAAGAGAACTGATAAAGACTAGTTCCAATTTTGAGTAAAGATATATAGATAAATCTGTATCCAGTTATGCTACCAGAAATTTAAACGTTGGTTATGTATGCGTATGGATGGTATGGTAATTTACAAAGAAGAGAACTCTAATCTGTATGGGTTATTGTAAAGGATTCAAATAATATAGTGAAATCAAATTGTATGAACGTGCAAGAATCTGTGATTGATTGACTTGGATCCATTCGTTTGAGCTAAAACTTTTAGAATGTGATAATTGTTATGAGATCTGTTATTGAGAGAAAGTTTCAAATGGAGACTCGTTATTACAGTTTTTTTTGCTAATATCCTGCAATATGCTGAAAATTTAATAGAACAATCATGAAAGGCTTAAGAACATGAACATGTTTAATGTTTTCATCATGACTATGAGTCCTACTTATGAGCTCGAACAGAGGATATCAGTCGGAGAAGTTCTCTCAATATCTATTTTCTGATAAATAGGACAAAAAAAAATGTTTGCTCATGTTTTTACTAGAGTCATACAAATTATATTTAAAAAACAAAACGATTAATATATTATCTAGTTTATATTTGATCACAAGTTTTCTTTTCTCTGAGTTATGATTCAAATCATAACACAAAAACTAGGAAATATTTGATACTTTTCGAGAAAATATCTATATGAAAAAAATATATATCTTCACGAATTTTTAGGTGTAGTAACAGAAATTGGTGATATGATTATAAAAATGCACTAATATGTCTATGAGGAATATATCGAACATGAATAATTATATAAAGATGTAAATTCATCCATAAGGAGACGCATCATATCTTTAATAAGATTGAGAACAATTTTATTTGAATCTATTGATCGATTTCGTTCACGTAAATAATCATAAAATGTTTGAGAGACTTTATTTTTATAGAATTGTCGAGAAGGTAGATCAGGCCATCTAAAATATAAATATATACACAATGGCTACCAAAATTATTCAACTTTTACTCAATAAAAAACTGTCCTAGAGAGTTCATGTACTAGATACTGAGAAATTAGGCTTTTGGGTTGTCTAAAAAAATCCTAACTTAGGGAATCAAATAATCAATGTTTTTCATTTATATTCTTTTTGTAATATGATTTGCTCTACTTGAATCATTATTTGAAATTATGATAGATACTGTATATCCATTCATTAAATAGATCAAATAATAGAATTGAATCTTACTTTGTAAATGCTAATGAAGCCTTATGTCCACCAAGGGAAAAACCATGCAGAATAGCTGATGTTAATTTCATTTTTTGACACCAATAAAGTAGATCTGGTGATTTTCTTAAACCATAATATGGATTTTCAAGAAGAATTGAACCTATAGGATATTGATTAATTAATGGGACTGCAGTAAATAACCTTCATCGACTAAAACCTTGATCACGTGATAGAACAAGTTGAAAATGAGCTATAGCTACTTGAGATGGAATCCATTTAAATAAATAGAACAAAAGAAAAAAGATAATATTAATTAAATTATTAAAATAATTTTAATTAATTATCAAATGTGGTAAATAATTGGTAAGTGGTGAACGAAATCGAGCATTTATATAATTTTGATTAACTTTTTGTTTCTTGTTTAATTATTTCAACAGTATTTTTCTGTACATTTTCAGCTGGTACAATTTCTAAACACTCATCTCTTACACCAATTTTTTCACGTCGATAGGTAAAAATTTCTTGTAAATGAAATGGATTTCTCCAACCACGTACAAATGATTGAGTTAATATAAAACGTCGAAAGAGATTATCGAAATTCATCATTTCAATCGTACTTGAATCTTTAATATCACCTAGAGAATTGTTGATCTGATCTTCTTTTTCTTTAATCGAACAAAAAGCAGGACAATATAATGCTTTAGTATTCTCAATAGTTTATAAACACACGCATACAAAAAAAAACTCTTATATGTTCTTTTTATTTTCCTAAATCAATCTCGTTAGTTTACTATGAAAACAAAAAAGAATATTTTTATTGCATACCACCAGTGATGTTAAGTAACATTTGAAGACCATGTGGTAAATAGACGCTATTTCTTGATTTTGATAATTGATTTGCAATACCTTCAGCGGTTTCAATTCGTCGAAGTTCGATCAAACCTAACATGAATATTAAAACAAAGTAAGACAGGATAATAAAAGATATTCGAAAATTTACCATCACCAACTTCATCTAAAGCTTTGCCAATCGAATCAGCTGCACGTGCATCACCTTCTGCTGCAATAACATTTGCTTGACGACTTTGTTCCGTCTGTTTTTTTTTATCAAAAAACAAACAAACTCATACAATTTTATTCTCATTGATTTACTTTTTCAACTAAAAATCGTTGTTTTTCAACATCTTGTTGTGCAACTTGTTTTAATTCAACAGCACTTGTAAATTCAGGTCTAAAACTTAAATGTGTCTAATTTAAAGAAAAAAACCATATATAATCAACTCGAGACTTTTTTTGTTGTATCTTACAATCGAAATATCATCAAGTAATAAACCAAATTGAGCAGCACGTTCTATTAATAATTCACTAATACGTTGAGAAATAAGTGTACGTTGTGTAATCAATTCAATAGCATCAAATTGAGACTTAGTACAACAGATTTTAAAACTTCATTAATAATCGATGATAAAACACGTTCTTCATAATCTGAACCCAAATTTGCAAAAACTTTTTGGTAAAAGTTCAGCTCTTGGTTGATAAAGAATACGTAATGTTATATTAATTGTTTGTAAATCTAAAATAAAAATAATAAAATGTAATTTATGCATATTTCATTTATACAAAGAAAAAATAACGGAGACTTCCAGTTTTAAGTTTTATGAAGTATCCTAAGATTGGTGAATGATGAGAGTGTAGAGGTGTAAACCGATCAGTTGAGTCACCATCGATGGCCGCAAAATTTTTTAAGATACCTCAGCCATATACATTCATTGATGTTTCAATAGACATCGTATTTACCTTCTTTTTTTCGCGAGCTTACATTTTCCTCATGTTCACCTCTCTCCTGAAGTTGACTGTTTTCTTCTAGCTTTTATACGTTTTATTTCTGTTGTTGATGGAACAGATCGTGGTCGTGTACGAATATCAAATATAATTGTTCTATGAAGCCATGAAATCATAAAATGAGTTCCTTCTTCAATAACATCTAGTTTAACACTTTGAAAATGATCAAAAATAACATCTCGATGACTATCATCAACTAAAATATATTTACATTTAAAGAAAACAAGTGTTTTTTAATCTTTTCATATTTACCATTATAAAGCATACAATTAATCACACCACCAACAATAGCTAAACTAATACCAATTCTTCCTAAAACACTAAATTCTTCTATCGAAATAAAATATTATTAAATAAACGAGATAAAGCCATTGTCTTTTTTTTCTTCTAAAAGAAAAACATGCATAATTATAATCAAATTAAATTTGTTTAGTTGTTTTGTTTTTATTAGCAAATAGTTTCAAGAAACAAAACGAAACCATATGAAAATTCTTCATATCTCTATCGATAGAACAAGAAAATGCATCACTATTTAATCTATCTATCTACTACAATAACAAACCAATGTAATAAAATACATAGAAACTGATTAAAGAACAATAAACTTTGAAAGCAAAAAAAAAATACATGCATACTTTTACATAAATCGAAATCCACTTGAAAAAATATGAGCACCGTTCAGATATTGTTCACCATTGGATTCTAATGAATTTGATGTATCACTGTTCTTTGCTACTGCAGCAGCAATTGCTTTGAATGCTGGAACAGTCTATAAAGAAATTATTTATATCATAGAAAAAAAAAATGTTTTTCAATTACTATAATTTAATTTTGTTGGAAAAAATTGTTGTGGAAATGATGCACCATCAACACGAAAATCTTCAAGATTTCTATATTTTTTTAAATTTCTTCAAGTTTTGAATTGATTTTTGGTTTTAGTCGAGAATATTTTAAAAATGCCCAGAATTTTTCTAAACCATATAATTGACCTAAATAGAAAAATTATTTTTGTTAGTGACACTTTTCTTTTTTTTTGTGTAATCTATTTTATTACCAGCTTGATGATCACAAAGAGTTTCTTGTTGAAAATCTTCAAATACATGTTGATGAAAATGTTTTTCTAGATCATATGTATAAAATCGAAATAGACATTCGACATCATATCTATACATAAATAATACTATTCAATTTTTTACTTATTATTTTTCATAAAAACAATTCATTTATATGCCGATGATCAGTTTTAGTATCTTCAACAGCATATTGTTTAAATTCATTGTACATATGACGATTAAAATTTTCACATAAGAAAAATGACTAAAAACGATAGAGTGTATTCATTTCCATTGATTGACGAGGAACAAGTTTAACGCGTTCTAGAAATTAGATCATTACAGAAAATAAAATGTATTTTATTTGTAAATCAACATAACTTTAGATTATAAATATTTTCTATGAAATAATAAAGTGTGGCGATTAGTGAAACTTAGTGTTTTTAATCATTGACGATTATTTTATTGCTTTTCAAATTTATCATGTAGATAAGAATGATAGTATTTATTGAAAAAACTCCATAAAAGAGTAAAATCTTTGTTTTTTCTGTGAAAATTATAGCAACGGACATATTCTCTATTGGCTATTTAAATAAGAATATAAGTCTTTTTAGACTCTGATTTTTACCGGAGAGTAGTTTTCGCTGTTGTTTTTAGATATGTTGACTGTTCTTTATTCATTAAGTGACTCTTTTTCTTTACGTTCAATGCCACGTAATTTCAATCTTTTGTTACCAGTAGTTTGTTTCTCTCGAAATATTGTAAATATGTACTGAACTAATAATCTTTTTTTTCTCTACAATCAGCGTTTCTTTTTTACCATCAAGACATTCTTGTTCATATTTAAGATAAACTTGTTGAGTAAAACTATTTTGTTGTAAAAGTGTATGAGATGGATGTTGAACCATAAAAATCATATGAATTTGAATTATTTTCATGCCAATAATGTGAATCATTGTATGATGATGAATATTGATCATAAAAATCTTGTTGTCGAGTTCTAAATAAGTAAAACTCATTTTATACTAATAATAATTGACATTCAATTGTTTGTATTAGGAACAAAAAATATAAGGAAATTCGTCAAAAAAAAACAAAGCAACACAAGTTGGTGGGTGTGTCTATGTTCTTCATTCACACCCACCTACACACCCACATCCACACCCTATTAGTGATTTAATTTCAACAGAAATATTCATTCGATGGGATAGAAATTGAATTTTATGAAAACTTTTTAATTTTCTGTACAGTTATTTGACTTTGTCTTAACGAGTTTTCATATAATGACAGTGCAGTCGTACTCAGCAGACTTGTTGATCTTGTGTTTCCAAGAAAATGAATATGTTCATTTGAATAATGCACTCTAATCAATTTTCAAAAGTCGCACTAAAAAATAATTCTATGATTTATGATTCAAATTACTTGCTTTTGTTTTTTCGATGATGATAATGATGAATAGAAATTTCTTCTGATACAAAAAAAAAGAAAGAAAAGAATATGTATTGTCCATGAAGGACTGTATATGAACAAAGGTCAAGTATTCACATCCATGCACATGAAAAACAATGAAATTAATTCGTGTCTCATCATTTCAATTAATCATGTGATGATTAATCAAATCAATTATATTCGAATGTGCACATCATCGTCAATTATCGTTCGTCAAATTGATATCAACATCATTAGAATGTCTTTGATTGGCAATGTATGTTTAAAAACATATATATATATATATGAAACACATTTTCACCAGTATTCTCATACGATTCGATCGAACAAATCATGAGCATGCTCAATAAAGATAAAACATGACACTCACATGATTTATTTTTCACGGTTTACAATTTTTTATATTACTTACAATAATTAGTATTATTTTACATTATGATTTTTTTATCAAAGACATACAGTTATCAATTTATAATAATTTACAATATTATAAATGAAATATATTTACAATGCTACGTATGAATTTATAATGTATGAAAATGTATACATTTATAATGAAATTTGTTACATAATGTTATGTTAAACATTTGAATTCTATAGTAGGAAAAAGAAATCTATACATGTTTAATAATTATTATGTAATTTACTGGAATATAGCAATAAAGAATGTTCAACGGTGTGGATGTGGTGGGTGTCGAGTTTGTAGATATGGTGTGTATGTGTGCGCACGTGAATCCGTATGCGAGCATGTTGATTTTTATCTGGACGTGTCAGTGTCCAGTAGAAATAATTTGGGACGGAAAGAATTAAAATACATTAATTTTCGATGATATTTACAGATCGATATTATATAATGATGCATTTTTTTAGAACGAAATCTAGGGGTGGGTGTTATTAAAATTCATTTCTGTAAAATTCAATAAATGCATTATATTACAATGAAATTTTATCAATTTCATGATGTATTAAAATGTTTTGATTTACAATGGAACTTATTGTATGATACTGTGTTAAAATTCATTTATTTACAATGATATTCATTGAATCATATTATATTAAGGTGTATTAATTTACAATGAAATTTATTATATGCTGTTAAATTTATTACTTGCAATAATATTTATTGAATGATCTTATATTAAGATGCATTATTTTAAAATGAAATATGTAAGTTTATGATGCATTACATTGTATTAAATTACAATGAAATTTATTGTATAATATTATGTTAAAATGCATGAATTTACCATAATATTTATTGAATGATATTACATAAAAATATATTAATTTACAATGAAATTTATTATATGTTGTTAAATTCATTACTGACAATGATATTTATTGAATGATATTATATAAAGATGCATTATATTATAATGAAATTTATCAGTTTATGATGCATCAAAATGTATTAATTTACAATGATGTTTATTGAATCATTATAATAAAATGTATGATTTTAGAATGAAATTTATTGAATGATGTTATTTAAATTCATTGCTGTACAATGCATTAATTTATAATGAAATTCATTCATTCATTTATTCAATGATGTTATATTATGATTCATATTTTTTTACAATATTTTTGATTTCAATGATAATTTATGTTAGGATGTATTGATTTATGATAGAGATTTATTCTATGATGTTTTTAGAATTCATCTGCTTTTTTTTTTATGAATTATATGAAATTATAAAAACCATGAGAATGTTAAAAAAGAATATGATTTATTATTGATTTATACCAATAACAAGATTGGGTATGTTGCTTCAAAAATTATCTTATTTAGCTTGAGAAAGACTTGAACAAATAAATTAATAGTTGAAAGAACAATTCTAAATTAAATTTTCATAACAATACTTACATTGAGATAATATTAGAATAAGATATAGATGATTTATTTCGGATGAAATAGTTTTTTTCTTCGTTGTTGTACACATTTATAGTAAAGTGTTATTATGTTAAGTCTATGTTATTTATGTTAGAAGATAGATACCAATTTATATCACAGCCTTGTCAGGTGGCTTCGTAACCTGATCCAGAGAGAGATTCTATTCGTCATAGAATGGCGAAAGCAGTGTAGTGCTCGGGAAGGCCTTTAATGTACGTAGGTCCCTGCCGTCATTATGTACGGTACATCTATGTACATTGCCCTACCAGTCCGGCGTGGTCCGCTCTGTGTGTACCCGTTTCATACGCATAGGGCCTCTCCCTGGTCGCGCACGCGTGAAAATGAGCCTAGAAAAGTAGGGAAGTGGAAAAGAATCAAAACCAATTTATTGAGCAAGTAAACGAAAAAAAAAATAATGAATTACATTTTCTTTCGAATTTTTTCAAATGTTTCTTTATATTCCAAAAGATGAGGATGAGTTGAAGGTAATTTTTCTTGAGCTATTTCAACTGCTTGTTGAATATTTTTCATTGCCATACTATATTTTCGTGTAGCCAAATATAATTTTGCCATATTATGATATACAACAGCTAAATCAGGATGATTTTTTGGTAATTTCTTTTCACGTATTTCTAATCCTTTTTCGAAGTATTTCAATGCCGTTGAATAATCTTTCATTTCACGATAAGTTTCACCTAAATTTATATATGTCGTTGCACATTCCAGAGGATTACATTGAACATTTTCTTGAATATTTAATGCTTTTTGATGAAATACAAGTGCCTTTTCATAATTACCCATTAATCGATGAACATCACCAATATCACTGTATGTAGTAGCTCGATCTGGATGATTGTCAGGCAAGGCTTTCTGACGTATTGAGAGACATTTTTCGAAATTATCAAGTGCTTTTGAATAATCTTTCATACTGCGATAAATCTTTCCGAACCAGTTGTATGTAATAGCCAAATCAGGATGATTCTCAGGCAGAACTTGTTTTGTAATTTCAAAGTCCTTTTTAGAATATTCAAGTGCTGTTGAATAGTCACCCATGTTGTTATACACTTGACCGATGTTGTTGTAGGAACTAGCCAAATCGGGATGATTCGGAGGCAGAGCTTTTTCGAGGATTTTATGTGATTTTTCGTAAAATTCAAGTGCTTTCGAGTAGTCACCCATGTCGTCATACACTCCACCGATGTTGTTGTAGGAAGTAGCCAAATCGGGATGATTCGGAGGCAGAGCTTTTTTCGTGATTTCGAGATCTTTTTCGTAAAATTCAAGTGCTTTTGAGTAGTCACCCATGTTGTTATACACTTCACCGATGTTGTTGTAGGAAGTAGCCAAATGAGGATGATTCGGAGGCAGAGCTTTTTTGTAGATTTGATGTGATTTTTCGTAAAATTCAAGTGCTTTCGAGTAGTCACCCATGGCGCTATACACTTGACCGATGCTGCTGTAGGAAGTAGCCAAATGAGGGTGATTCGGAGGCAGAGCTTTTTCGTAGATTTTATGTGATTTTTCGTAAAATTCAAGTGCTTTCGAGTAGTCACCCATGGCGTTATACACTTGACCGATGTTGTTGTAGGAAATAGCCAAATCGGGATGATTCGGAGGCAGAGCTTTTTTCGTGATCTCGAGATCTTTTTCGTAAAATTCAAGTGCTTTCGAGTAGTCACCCATGTTCTTGTACACTTGACCGATGTTGCTGTATGTAGGAGCCAATGAAGGATGATCTTCTGGTAGAGTTTTTCGTTCAATTTTGAGAGACATTTCATAAAATGAAGCAGCTTCTGTATATTGTCCTTTGCCATTTTTCATCATTCCAAGCATATGATAGATATATGCTTTATCACTGTCGTTGGATGCTTGTTCCAATAGTGCCATGTACAATTCTTCGGCCTTGTTAAATTGACTTATTTTGAGCAACAATTTACCCATTCGATACCATCCAGCGCCGTCGACTTCTTCTCGTATACGGTCGGTTAATTGATGAAGTTGCTGGTCATCATCCGACGTAAGTTTAAGATCCACTTCATAAAGTGGACTTTTCTTATCAATTTTTCGAATTTCACCGATTCGAAAGACGGTGTGCATCGAGAAGAGAATTTCCTCTTCTTGTGCGAAATCACTAACCTCCTTGATGGAGGCAAAAGGAGTCGATGAGACCATGGGATCGATGGTCATTTGAAAGAGAACGCCAACCATTCCTTCTGTTCCTAAGGCTTCGTTGGCGAAAGCTAAAGACACATTTCGATTTTTACTGGTGGATAAAAAATTATTGAATGAAATGAGTCCACCTTTGCTTTTGACGAGTTTTTCGTGATCTACTTTTGATAATCCCTGCCCGCGATAAACAACAAATATCTTACCATGATATTGACTGATTTGCTTGGCGTGTAAACTTTCAATTTGTCGATGAACATCACATAGATAAAATCCCATTCGGATGATAATGTCACCGTCAAGTGTTCGTAATGCTCGATTGAGCATTTTGTATGTAAAACATTGGCGGGTATACCACCAAATGGCTTTTGATGGATGATAAGTACGTTCAAATTCTTGAATACATTTGAGCTCTGCTGGATTGTCTTTATATTGTTCTTGGCAGAAGGTGACCAAGTCTTTGATAGCTTGTTGATCATGTTCCATATCAAGGAGTATTTCCTTGAATATTTGGGTATACATGAAGGAAGGCTCTAGCTGATTGAGATTTTCGCTAGAACCTCCTTCGTTGACACCGATAATACTGACTGTAACTTGATCTTGATTGCATTGTTTGACAGCTAGTGCCAATTTTTCACAGATGTGCTTGATTGATGTATGCACACTTTTAATTTTGGGCCAGTTTTTAGCCCATTCTTGGTGACGTTGCTTGTTGCCACAAAAGATATATATGGCATCCAGTTTTGGCATGCCATGAATTTCTGGTATTAGGTGTTGTCCTAATGCACCTGAGGAGATGACGAATGATGTCTCCTCATTGTTTTCCTGGAGTTTCTTGATACATTGTTCGACCGTGGTGCATGGATTGACTTCATTAACAACACCGCGCAATTGCGCGAGTGTATTCTGGCAATCTTCATTTGCCATGTTGATATTGCTGTCGACCCAGATGACCAGGTAATTTTCAGCCATTCGTAGTCGTCGTTGTCTATTCATTTTCGATGTTGTTTTTGACGTTTGCTCGACGATTGAATATTGTGAAGGATCAATTGTTGTTTGGATAGAGACCACTGTTTTCTATTTATATATTCGATATTGGATGTTTTTTATCTAGATTATTCTATGACGTCAAATATGGGTGCGTATTTTTTTTTGTTGACACTCAAAGATAAACCCTACCTACTTTCAATTGAAAATATGCTTGTCAAAAGCAAACGAAAGAAAAAAATCCAACAACATCATTTATCTTATCGTTATTCTTTCCAACTTTCATTGGATTTTTTTTTTCTGTTGACTTTTATTTACCCTATAAAATGAGACTGACAATGCAGGATAAGAAGAAATTAAGCAAAATTAAATAGAATGATAAGAATAAGATAGCAAGAAGAACGATACAAAGACAATAAGTGGAGGTATCATCATCATAAATTTTGTAGGCTAGTGCAATCTTATGTTAGGATGTGTGTGCCTAGGTAGATGTGTGTCCGAATGTGAGAATGGGTGGATGTGGCTGTGGGTCGATGCAGCTGTGGCTGTATGGTGTGAATTGGTGCTGGTGGATGTGGTTGTGGCTGTGGCTCCGGGTAGGCATTGATGTGGGTTGGTACAGCTGTAATTATGAGCAGTGGATGGTTAGGTGGAAGTGTGGCTGTGGATGTGGGAGCGGAAGCAAATGATATGAACGTGGTAGTGGGTGTCGATGTAGGCGCGGGTATGGATGGGCATGGGTGTGGGTGTGAGTCTTCTCTTCAGCAAGTACGTCTACGTCCACCGATACCCACACCCACACCCATAGTCACATCGTCATGCCTTCATCCTTCTTCAAGTTAAAAACCTTGTCGATCATGTGAAACAGTAGAGTAATGGTTACAGTTGGCGTAAATGATGTCTGGCCTCTTCACGCCCTCATATCAAGATAGATAGCGTCTCCTTGTACTTGTATTTTGAAAATTTTCAATCCCTTCGAACGAACCATTGATTTTACTTTTTATCGTATTTCGAAGGGTACTCTTATAGGACTCACTTCATTCTAGCTCTTTGATCATTAGTAGGGCGACTACAGACTAGAATTCTACAAGGTTAACATCAAAATTACTGAAAAAAGAAGTTCTCCAACGGATGCACGCCGTTTTTGTTGATATTTTGCCCATATGTATGTTTTGATGACACTAGAAAAAAGTCTAAAAAGATAACGGTGCATAAGCTTTCCTTCTCGAATGATGATCATTTTTTTGCTTTACCACCTATGACAAGGGATTCAGTGAAAAATCAACTTTCGTATACATGCAAGTCTTATGACCTATATATTAGGCTTAAGGTTGCAGTCAAAACAAATGCTTTTGTCGTGAAATATTGATTTTTTCGTAGAAGTTGATTTTCCTGACATGTATGTAGCATGGTAATGTTTTCTTGATAATGCAATATTTTGAGAAAGAGGCGTCCACTTTGACTGGAACTTTTAGGCTAATATATAGGCCATAAGACTTGCATGTGGACAAAACTTCCGATCGAAATTTCTCAGTTTGATTTTTTGCTGAATCCCTTGTGCTAGGTGGTAAACTAAGTAAAATGATCATAACTTGAGAAGGAAAGCTTATGGACTTTTATTCTTTTAAGTTTTTTTCTAATCTCATCGAACCCTACATATAGGCAAAATATCAACAAAAACGGCATGGATTAGTTGAAGACTTTTCCATGAGAGTCTTGTACCATTACGAGCTCTTCGCAAAGATTCGCATCGGTTTGAGAAATGAACTTTTCAAAAGTTTTATTTTTGTGTTGTTTGATCACCAATTAGTTAAGAAGTCTACAATGAATATATTATATATTCAAATAGGCTCGATAAGACACTATGGACCCTTGTTTTGTTTTTTAACAACGATACAGTATGTCGTTTGTGTCACAGGAATTAATCGCAGAAAGAGAGAAAAAAGTTGGTTGGTGCACATGCTTTTATTCTTCTTTCGCGAAAAGTCGATAACTTTGCACACAACATACTTGAGTAGCAGTCTTCACTTGTATAATAGATATTTGATAAGAAAATGAAGAACGGAGCACTTTGTTAGCTGTTATCAGTGGGTTTCATCCAACTTACAAGTAGAACAACACAAAGTCAATACACAGGTGAAGTAGCGCTGAATCAGCAAGCGTTGATGGCTGTTACAGTGGGGAGCCACGCGAACATGTGCGAAAATATTCTTTACTAGAATCTAACGATTTGCGTAGATACATGCATATGTGATCTATCATTTCCTAAAATAGTGGTTTTCAAAGTTTTATAAAACCCAAGAAAAGAGCTCGCCAAGGCTAGCGTCCCAGGAATCAGCATAAATAAAGAAAACCAAGCTGCTAGGCAATATGAAACAATATTGCACAAGCAAACAATATCACAAAAAGCTTTCTCATGGGTAGACCATATGTTTAAAAAAAAGTGGTCCAAATTTAATTTAAAATAGAGTAGAAGACAAAGGATCTCGTGATCCAAAACCTATCTGAAAATATATCGTTCCATATATTGTAAGCACTACAAAGAGAAAACGTCGAATCGAGCGCGCATTTTTACCAGACATTCTTACATATGTAACCTACTTATGATAGTGGCGCATACGTATGAAACCTTTCCTAAGCTATTTTACAGTAGGAAATCCGATTTTTGGCACTGATATTACTCTTTAAAGAAAAACTATGGTGATATTCGGAATGTACGCATTACACTACTTCGAGTGATATGTAGCTCAACATATTTTTCAAAACAAATTTTTTTCGGAAAATTATGGCTGAGGTACTACTTCCCAGCCAGATTTTTTCGTAAATTTTTTTCTTAAAAACTCTGTTTTCTTAAAGATGATTCTCTGAATGATGTATGGTTATTTCTAAGCAAATGAAAGCCATTTCTGAGCAAAAAAGTCGTATGTTCGTCTGCTTATGCGAAAACTCCTCACTGTGCTACAGGTACTCAAGAACTATTATATAGGAGTGTCCATAAATCCTAAAGCCCTATTCTGAAGCGGTAACCGTACGTAGGTGCATCATAGATTCAGCTCAGTTCGCTAAGCTAGAACTAGTCAGCCAGCTTTGTTCACACGAGCCAGGTCTGTTGCACACCTAATGATCAATCGGTCTTTAACTACAGAAGAGCTCAAAGTTTACCTAAATTTTCAAACATTTTCTCCGCCGCATATACTACTTGTGTATCGAAGACATTTTATCACGCGACTCAATTACCTTCAGCTAACAAAAAAGCTTACTCTTACTTGACAAAGCAAAACTCAAGTACACGTTTCTTACATTACTCATAAATCCAATATTTCCTAACGCATTCAACATTGACCCCAATAGCCCTCAAAACTTTACAGATGTCTACTACAAACTATGCTTACCCTAACTATTAGCCGCCTTAGTTAGTGCTGATTAATTGAGCACTCTCTCTAATTAGTTCTAATTAGTTGGGTACTAATTAATTAACGAACTTACAGTCACATAATGCGCTCATAGCCTATGGCTGCAATTCATGAAATCCTACTATGTGCTGTTAAGTATAAAAATGGACTGGCGTGAAGCGAGCTCGAAATTTAGAATTTACGCACTATGAGGTTCACTTGGTTGATCACATTTATATACATAAGAGTATCATTAGAAATATGGCTCTGACATTCTACTCGATGTAGTTATGCTTATTGAATGAACTTATAGATTAAATCGTGAATGAAAAATGATTAACATGAAGAAACAATGAAAACACGTTATAATCAGCATAAAAAATACGTCGTGATGAACGGAGTTGAAAAAAGTTAATTGAGCCAGCCATGATTTTTCTTAGATATTTTCACATAGAAGATGGAGTTTTTTACGGGCTATCTTCTGATATCATGAAATTCCTGAGAAATCCCATTTTTTAATTCAAAGATCAAAATACTGTTAAAAAAACGCAAGTAAAGCATGAAAAAAGATGGTAGGAAAAACCATACATGTTTTCATTAAAAAATCATCGTATTAATCCTATTTTTCTATAAAATGATACTTGTGTGAAGTCGACAGAAAAAGATGCTATTCCTTTTGACAAAAGTCAATGCTATATTAATTCGTGGAATAATTCTTTAGTTTTACAATATATTAAAAAGTACCAAAATAAATGATCATTTTGCATCATAACTCTATAAGGCCTGTTACCATGACATACGTCATACAGGGCTGCCAAATCCAAATTTCAAAAACCAGGAGTTTTTTGCGAAA
>CAJNOL010004222.1:0-16771 GCA_905250125.1 Rotaria sordida | reverse complement strand
TATGAATCCAAATTCTAATACATGAAACTGCAGATAATTGAATTTTGTGCATTCGGATTTATCTTCTATGAATTTGACAAAGTCAGAGGATGATAATTATAGTATAAATAATATGACAAGAAGTTTAACTTATGTCTAAAGATTCAATATGAAAAATTCTTAATTTTTCTTTTTATTTCTTTTTTAGTAAAAAAATAAAGATAAATTTGAATGTACCAATAAAATCAGTCAAACAAAAAGATATCGAAGGTTTATATCAAACAATTGATCAAGATCGAAAAATCCTTATTCGAGCTGCAATTGTTCGAACAATGAAACAACGAAAAACTTTAAAACATGCATTATTAACTCAAGAAGTTATTCATCAATTAAGTTCTCGTTTTCAACCTAAAATTCCTGTGATTAAAGTAAATTCTATTTTGATTCTATGAAAAAATTTAATTGCAACTGTTGTTTTTTTCTTTTTATTATAGAAATGTATTGAAACATTAATTGAAGAACAATGCCTTGAATGTCAATCAAATAAAAACGATGTATTGCATTACTTGGCTTAAGATAAATAATTAATTTATATTAAAAAAAAATATATATCGAAAATTTATTCATGAAAATATCCAATAAAAATTTTCTTCTTTTTATAGTATCATCAAATTATTTTCTATAAAGTGATAAACTGGAAAAAAAAATGAAAAATCTGGTATCATTTAAGATTAAAGTCAAATTTTGTCAACGTCTTTTTTTCTTTCTTCGCCTATGACAACAAGAAACTTCGTATTTTTTTTTCTGTTTTCTAATTTCTTATTTCTTTGTTTCTATTCATCTGTCTGGTTTACATAGTCGTTATTTCAACGCTCAACTTACAAAAAGAAAATCAGATGAATCTAATCATCTCATCAAGATTTTCTCATTGTTCATAATCGTTAAGAATATACAATTTATATCAGGGAAATACATTTATATTTATCCTATAGCCAGATTTATCTCTTGCTTTTTGTGTACTCAAAAAGTGAGTACACTACTAAAATCGGTCAGTGTGTCCGGCCGTCCGTCCGTTTATCCGATAACTTTCGAAAGGGGAGTCCGATCGCGATGAAATTTTCTACACAGTTCAGTCTTAACAATATCTCGGTCGAGTTCGAAGATGAGAAGGATTGGCCGAGCCGTTCCTGAGTTATTGCAAAAATACTCATTTTTCCCTGCACCTTCCCTATGGAAAGATCGACCCATCCCCACTTTCGTAAAAGACTTTTCCTATCATAGTCAACTAAAACCCCAACTATTATATACCATTCAATAGAGAATTTCACGAGCTACAAAATGGTATATAAAACATAAAGAAACAAGAAGGTTGGCTCATCTATCACAAAGATAATTAAAGAGAACTAGGTTATATTTTCGTCCACGATCTAATTGATCCACAAATAGAGCTCTATCTTCCGATCACAGTGATGATACTTCGAGGTTTTCTGAGATGGAGAACTCGAATCTGTATTCCACTTCCATCGAAATACTATTGGTTGACCAGTGACCAATAGAAATCAAGTTATAGGAAAAACGACTTTCTTAGGGTAAATCAAGGGGAAGAGTTCAAATTTGAGCTGTATTCGGTCCCAAGTCCTATTGGTTTGGCAATACTCAATAGAAATCAACAGTTTAGAGGGTAGGTTCCCCAGTATAATTTTGATGTCCACACGTTCTAGAACGACTCATCTGTCTCATTCACTTTTTGAAGTACACATAACTCTCGGATTTAAATCCGAAGTTTCCGCATTTATTTTTAAATGAAAACAGTTTCTTGCGACAATCGACTTAACATTATGTTGATATATCAGATAACTTATTTGGAAACTAATTGTCAAATTCTATCTAACTGATATTGACATATAATCTAAGATTTACGGTAGAACTTCTTGATCTTTTATATACAAAAAACAACTTCGAATTACTATTCATAAATGCATTAAGTTCTTTCTACAAATTGCAAAAATTAAAAATTTCATAAGTTATTTTTTTTTTCAAGTTTACATTTCATACGAATGGAAGCCTTTTGTAGCATATAAATAAACCAAATATCCGATTAATGACTTTATTTAGTAGATAAGATATCTAGTAGAAGTTGTTCAGTTATTCTTCGAATGACAAGATAAAACTGGACATCAATAAAATTAATAAAGCATCGAGATATTTGCATCGTTATAAGTACGCTTTATTTGATATTGCGTCACTCTGCAAAAGACAACGTTTGACTGACATTTCTCTAGGTAAAAACCTTTTTTCTCCATGTGTCATTCTGTTTTCATGAGTCAAGTCGCTCCATATTTGTCATTATTTCTTCTTCCCCGAAATTGACGTTCTTTATTTGTCATTTCATCATCACGCATTTACTCAAGAAAAGTGGATGAAACGAAGATTTGAGTTTATTCCATATAGTAAAAGGATCAGCAGGATTATATTTTGTAACATTGTGTAATGTTAAAATGTCGGCATAAATTTTAAAAAATCTATTGCTTTTATAAGTGAACTCAAATGTCTGCCTAAAATGATTCAATAATCAGTATTAATCGCACTCATCTCATTATTTTAGGAGTACATGAATCAAATACCTATTGACTGTTCTTTGATTCGTAGGAAATTTCCATGGTTGTGTTGGAAAATTCTAACCTAGCTTGTTGACTCATAATATCCACGCAAAGTTTCAAATAACCATGGATTCTTGACATTCTGATGATTGTTTTTTTTTCTGATGAAATCATTTGTATAAATGACATGTAATGATCGATAAATAGTGAATATCTTATTCAACAGGTAAGCCATATATCAAAACTGATGATTGAATGTAATCAACTACTGTTCAAGATGAATATGCATGATTTAGTTTAATTAAATCTCATGCTTATTATATTTTCAAGAATTAAAAATCAATTATATTTGATTTCAATCAATCGAATTCATTGGTATTTTCCGTGTTCATCATGAGAAATGTAAATGAAATTAAAGTTCTCGAGACAATTAATGCAAATAGTCTCAACATTTCTTTTTTAAACAATGAAATTACTTGATAATCAATGTGATGATTTCTTAAAGATTATACTTCTATGAATTGAAGTAAAGTATTTTCGCAATGTAATTTCAATCAATGATTATTTATATTGCGTAGGAAGTTGTAACCGATAGTCATTAAGTTTACGAAATAAGAAGAAAAATGAATTATTTTGTAGTTCACTTATTTGAGAGAATATATTAATGTCGGAAAAATCCTTTTCTTCACATATATTTACTCAGTGTCATACAATGTCATTCTCTTTGTATTAAGAAATTTTTTCTCTCAATGATGTCATCAAATTGATTTATTTTCCAACAAATGATTATTTCATTTTCTTTTCTATTGGCAATTTCCATAGGCATCATAGTGTCATATAAATCATGTCAATATACACCTGCACTTCTTCGTTTTTCGATAAAACAAACGAAATACCTGACTACAGCTAAACGATTATTTTAATATTAGTTATTATGGTAAGAAACAAACACATTCTTGACACGAAATATACTTGTCTCAAGTGTTTATTGGTATTACGAGATCCAGTGCAATTGAATACATGTGGACATCAACTATGCCAATCCTGTGTTGATAATCAACAATAGCAAATCATACTAGAAAATACCATTCATAGTTTTCTTTAGAACAACAATCATATGTCCAGAGTGTCAAACAGAAACACCACATTATCAAGTAATATATCTTCAGTTCCAACAACAGAACATAATGTTTTGTTGTTTATGTGCTACTTGATGAAGATTTCAAAAGTGGTATGCAATCACTAACTATCGATTGTTCCTTTTTGTCAGTAGACTGATGTCTTATATAATTATCAAGTAACATTTTTCTATGCTAACCTTATTCCTAAACATTCATTCAAATCTCAAATGTGAACATTTTGATGATTAGCTCAACTGCAGAACTTGTATAAAACACTGAATATCTTGACAGGTGGTATTGAGACATTAAATGATGATGGACAACGTCTCAGCAATGAATAACTTCAATGTCAAATTAAATTTCAAACTAGTGAAACATAATACAGGTATTCTTAACCAAGATTTAGCATCATTGAAAGAAAATATTAATAATATACAATATGTTTCACCTGGATGAAACATATTGCATATCTTTGTAAGAAAAATAATCAGTGATACGCAATATGTTTCATATGATGGAACATTTATATGGAAAACTGAAAAACTACCAAGAGAAAGTGGGTAAGTAGAAGATTTACTCATTCTCAGAGGTGAAGGCAGAATATGTTGCGAAAGAGCAAGTAAAAAATGGTTAGAATTGTGTGATATCAACCAAAAAAATGAGATTATAGCTGAATATCTTAACTGATAAAGGCTTATAATCATTGGAAAATGGAGCACACAAGTAGTAGATGGATGCGTAAGCTAATGAATCACTATGGGTATCCAACTCTCAGATTGTTTTTCATCACTAGTTGATGCACAATCTAAACGATAAACCCACATATGTTCACCATCACTTTATTCATCATCCACTGACTATAAAATGAGAGCTCGTTTTTGTGCTTATGCGAAGTCCGAATGATCCCATTCTCAAATTTCCATCCAACTATAAAGTCACGTTTTGTATACATCATCAAGCTCTGGCACAACAATATATCATCGATTCGTTTCGACTTGATGTCAAATGAAATAGTTTCCGACGGCCATGATTAAAAATCAGAGGCATAGCTTTGCCGCTATCCTCGATAATGATGTTTATTGAGCTATTTTCATCACTCTAGTCGTGTCTATATTACTATGAACACACACTTGTATAATACTTACACAAGAGAAGAGGAAGAGAAAGACACATTGTCAAAATCAACACTAAGAGAGAAGTCATACAAAGAAGAGAAGAGTAGGAGAGTGACGCGTAACGATCAGGTATTCATTACATCAAAGATTCGAGATGGCACAATGTTCATCAAAATAATGAATGATTTTGAACAACAACAATTCAAAAACGGTCTTTAGTTTAACAATACACTAGGTTTCCATGAGACCTGTAACTAATAAACAAATGTTTATGTATGTTTAATGCAGTTTTTCAATAAAGGTTTTCTTATTATGTCAGGTGTACATTGTGCTGAGAATACGAAAGAATTGTATTTCCAAAGTATTAATAATGTTTACTCTTTGATAATATGTCACATATAAATCAAGATTCGAATTTTTCAAAGCTATTTAGCACATCATAGATCTCATTTGATGACTTTCGCTAAAAGAAGAAAAAATCGAATTGGGTGTGGGTGGGTGTGAGATGTGGCTGTGGCTGTAGATGTACAGTATTATGCGCCATAACCACACCCACACCCTGCTATTTTCAATGGTGAAAACCGCAGCTTTCTACCATATTCCTATCAAAAGTTATTCAAAAAATACCCACCCGCCTTTTTTTTTGAAATGGACATTAATAGTTCAATACTCTGGAATTTCGCAAAAGAAGGGAAGAATAGATCATTTGAATAAGTTTCAAATGTTTTTTTTTACAATACTGTCTATGAATGAAGAATTTTTTACCATTAAAAACCAACATTACATCTGTTTACAATTAAGTGGTCTCAGTTTTGAATCTGACTCAATCTGACTCTTTTCATTCTATCCTTGAGTTTTTTTCCCATTCATCAAGACGTTTTATTTTAATTGACGGGCAAATTTAAACAGAGTTCTAAGAAGAACTTATAATAATAAAGTCTCTTCTGTTCGGATGTATTGACCGAACGTCTCAAAAAAAAAGAAATATGTCATATACAATTTTGTTAGTGATATATTATTAATAAACATCATTTGAATGATGTCCATAAATTAAGTTTCAATTTTACTTGTTGCCTTATTTTTCTTGAGCGACGGAACCGTTATAATTGACAATTATTCTTTGTTTGGTTTTGTATTTCTCAACGAACAGAAATCTGAAGTACGTATAAAAAAATCCACCCATTAAATAATAATATGCGCTTGTTGGATATTGAAAGAACTCTTTTCTTTTGCAAAAGAAACTCGGCAATAAACATCGTTATGTATGTTGTACTTTGAAGCATTTTAAATGTTTCACTGTGTCGAATTGGCCGATATCAACACAGTGAAACAAAAAATGCATCATCTTATCGGCAAGGAGAAAGCACAAAAGTGTTTTATCTCAATTAGTAAATATGACCAGATGAATAACAAAATGTTGACTTTTTATCTCCATCCTCTATGTAAAGTTTGCTTCAAAGAAAGATATACTCCAATTTAATGTTTATTGAGCGTGTGTGTGAGGCGGTGATGTTTTGATGAGAAAACGGATGGGTGTGGGTGTGGGTGTGGTATTTTCCTTTCTCATCAATCACACCCACACCCATAAATATTGACAGAATCGAAATATGGAGAAATGAGTCGACAAGTATATGTACCATTTACTAGTCAACTTGAAGTAGTAAAAGCTAGCATCAGATCTCGAAAAAATTCTCAAATTGTTTCAGACGAAAATCCATGACAATAAAAAGACGCACTAGATAAATATTTGAATCCATCGATTAAATAACCCATCATCAGTCTTGAGGTCATTTCAGCTATATATGAATGTGGGGTGTGGGGTGTGGGCGTAGGTGTGGGTGTGGATGTGAGGGTGTGGGTATAGGTGTCCGTGTGAGGTGTGAGGTGTGAGTATGGTGTCTGTATAGGTGTAGACGTGAGTGGGGTGTAACTGAGGATCTCTTGATTTGTTTACCCATATCCACATCGACATCCACACATACCCACCCTCGCACCCTATATTTGTAACTTAAAGTATATTCAATTTTTAAACTTTGCAAAAGACTTTTTCGCTGATAAATAAATTCAATTTGTTTGAAAAAATAAATTTTCATTTATATTTAAAACAAAATAGAGATTTACTGCGCAGGCCAACTTTACATTTAACGCCACACCACCCTTCAAAGTCGATTTTCAATACAGTGCATGGGATTTGCATGAAACTTTTTATATGTGTTCGACCCATCGAGTACATGTATAAAAAAAAATTTCATGGCCTCAAACGTTACCATTCGGAAGATTTTCAGGAACCAAGGTGCGAAATAGGGCTTTCACGCGTTCAAACTTGAGAGTGTGAATATGAGTGTGGATGTAGGTAAACAAATCAAGAGACTCACACCAACATCCCACACTCATGTCTACATCCATAGAGACACCATACCCACACCTTACACCGACACCCGCACCTACACCATCCCACATCCACACCTCACCCACATCTGCATGCCACCTATGCCCACACCCACATCCCGCTCATATTTTGTCCTTGGTATGAGGAATGAGTGTGGTACTCTTTTTTCATTCTGTTGGCGACATTACACGTCTTCTCAATCGAAAATATGAGTGTAAACAACAAAGAACTTCAGCAGTGCCATTTATTTTATTCTTATTCTTTCCAACTTTAGTTTACTTTTCATCTGTGGATTTTTTTCCTTTTCTGGCAAGCATTAAAATAAATCCGCAAAAACATCTTTGTTCCGACTTTTTTTTCATAAGGATGATAATAAATATCGTGATAATTCAAATGATACAAGAATAAAGATAAATTTATTTGTGAATGAAATAGCAATCGAAAAACAGTTTTCTCTTGTCAAGCATATTGCTGTTAATTACCTATTAGCTCAAGTTAAGAAAGCTTTCTAAAGGGTATGGGTGTGAGTGATATGAGTGTGGGTGTGTAGTGTGGGTGTGAACGTATTCTTCTTTTATCACCCACACTCACACCCGCACCCACACACCCAAATCTGTCACACTCAGGGAAAGTAAGGATGTTTAATTCTTTTCTATTGTTTTTTTCGGTTGACAAAGTTCTTTCCTGCTTCCGTCTTAACGATAAACTTTTGTGAAACAATTATACCGAACTCTTTTCTTAAGAATTTCTTCTAATAAATTTCTAGATAATATGCATCCCTCCATAAGTTGAAGTGATCAGTTTTTTTTTAATAAAATGTTCAAACCTTCTTCGGAGCATTTCTTCTATGAGATACGAATAGGCCATTTAAAGGAAAATTTCAATATCAAAACTATCGAAATTGAATTTTCAGTTAGATCGTTTGAAGTACTTATTAACCCACCGGTCGGAGAGAAACACGAATTATCGATTACTCTCTTTGGATGGCGAAGAGATTTAAAAGAAAAGTTTATCGTCGAAAAAAGTATAGATTTGTTACATATTAGATTATTTTTTCGCATTGAATGACCACGATCGATATAAATGCAACTTGCATACTATCAAAATAAGTTATATGGTTTCTTTTCTGTCTCTTCAAAAAGATGTTCGCATTGAAAATAATAATATGGAAATGAGTATAGAATAATTAGTTTTTCTCTATTCAGAGTTTTAATTATTTGCATCAAATAAACGAAGCCAAATGTGTGCATTTTACTTTTTCAAAAGGGTAAAAAAATAGCTTTTTTCTTTTTAAAATACGAATTTCGATGGCTACAAAAGAAACAACATACAGTTGGAAAGTATTTGTTTAGTTTGTGCACAGACGATGTTATTCTCCGGCGATGCAACAAAGCGTTCAATTAAAGTCCAGAAAATTCGTCGTCAGCATTCTTCTATAATAGAAAGAAAAAGACGAGCTAATAATGTTATTCATGTAACCATTCGACCTTCGAACAGTGCAACATTGGCCAACAAAGATTCAGACAATCGTCATGAAAACTTATCTTCTGTTAGTCATTTTTGTTTCTAATTCAACACAGATTTATTTCCTTATATTCGAGTTCGAATCACTGAAAAATGTAATCAATGATCTCATTCAATTTATTTTTCATTGCAGTTAAATGGATATTTTATTCGTTCGACTGAGAACTTTCAACAAAAGAATGATTTTTTCAAAACAAATACTAACAAAAGTCAATTTGTTCAGAGAAACATTTTAACAACTGGATTATCTACATCATCATTATCCACAATAACTCCTGTTACAGTACTAGTAAATTCCTTATGAAACAAAATCAATACAATATCATTTTATTTCTCTAGGAAAGTAATTCCGATACTCAATTTCGTACTCAAGTAAGAGAATCAATTTGGTATTGGTTTTACAATATTCCATTCTTTAAATGAGAATAGATCACGGGAGTCAAATCCGATCAGCGAGGTGCTACAGAAAATTATCATAAAGATCAAAAGAAATCAAAGACATATAACAGGCGATTATTTTTTTCTGTCTTTATTTGTTTCTTGATGATTCTTTTTTGAAGATGGAGAGCAGTATGGTTGATCTTTAGTTGTGCATTACCTTGTTTAATGCTTACAATTGCTACTGCCATAGCCGTTCCAATTCTTCTCATCCAAACAGCAACCGGGACGGTACAAGGTAAATAACAGCATATCTTTGTTTATTTATATAATTGTTTATGTGATCCAAAATCTTTCATAGATGAATTGATTTTTCTTTCAGTCAGAAATATCTGACAGAATGATGTTGTGCTGCAAAATTTCATACTTTTATTATTATCAAATCGGAAACGCCATCTTTTAATGAAATGTCTAGATGAAGCATACGTTCAGCCTTGCCGACTGAATTTAGTGGAGAAGATTTGAAAGCACAATGTTGAGAATTCTTTACTTATTTCTGTAGTTTTCAGAGCATGAAGAAGAACTTATGCAGTTCTAGGATCACTTAGATGACTGAAGCCAACACGAAGGAGAATGGTGAATAAGACCGTTTTGAGACTCCAATTCAGATTCGCTTTATTCACACATGGTTGCTGTCAGGGATATTTTCTGATCTTATTGTGAGAGTTTTCTTTTCTAAAAAGTAACATTCATATTTTCCGATCCTGTGGATCTCGCGAGAATTTTGAAAAAAAATTTTCTTTTTTAATCAGTCAAACTACATGCATTCATAGAGTAAAGGGTGCTGATTCAGTATACCACTATAAGAACTCACCAAATTCACTTGTTTGAATTGTACCTTAAACCACTTTATGAGCCCTAAAAGCTTATTTCTAAATCCGGTGGTTATTTGGAGGAATGAAACGTGAATTCGAGAGAAAATTGGTGATTGCGGGGCCAAAAACGCTTACTTTTGTCAGATGGGCTCAAGTTTATCCAATTTTATCTGGAAGCATATGGTATCACAACGTCAAACTCGTCCAGAGCAGTAATTTTTTGAGTTCTCTCCAGTAACATTCAAAAATATCGAAGAAGAGGTATGCAACCAAGAGAGAAGCAGCTGCCTTTGGTGACTTTATTGGCTTTCAAAGTTATGAAAGTCATGAGAAAGTGAAAAAATCCACAAGAAAAAGTCAAAAAAAATTACATGTTTCTCAAAATCTATGGAAAATCAATGCCGTTCTCTCTCATAAATAACGTTGCAACCTATCAAAATGTAACAATTGGGTGTACTTTTACGAACAAATAGTCTTTTTCGTTGCTCTAATGTCTTGAATATGACGGATAACCGTCAAGTCGTTAGATTTAAGCAGTAAAAGAGATATTTGATTCTATCTTTGTTGTTCATCAAAGCCGTTGAGTAACAAAACGGCCTTTCTATTAGCTGAGTTGCGACAGGTTTCATTTCTTCTCATGTGTCACACTTGTATAGAAATGATAAAGACAAGTAAACGACCATGATCGTTGCAAGTTCTAAGTTAGATGGAAACGACACAGACACTTAGTTTTCATGAATACGTGTGATACAAAAGAGTTGGTTCAACCGATCAGACACTGGTGGTAAAAAGAGTGCAGGTGTTTTGAAAGTTTTTTGACTGACTGTAGATTACATTTTATGGTCCTCACTTAGTCTCGCCAGGTACATTAGTAGATAACCCAGGTAATTCAAAGAATGTGCAAATAAACCAGACTCTTTTAGGAACACTTTGAGAGTTCGGAGGTAGATTTTTCCAGGAACTCCAACCGGAAAAGCTCACTTGATAGATTAAATTTTGAATCTTCGAAATTTAGTCTGTCCGGTGATGTTTTCACGGTTTATCTTCCGTCAGAACTCTACCTTCGATCTCTTAGAGGGCTGCCATCTGCGATCGCTCAGAAACGTATGATTTATAGTACGCTTACACACTGAGTAAGGATCCGATAAGTTTTGGTGCGGGCATGTTTTGGGACACGCAAATGTTAGTTAGTTTGGCTTGCAACACACAACCTACTCCACTGGAGTTGCGAGCTTAGATGCTGCTTGGTAGGTTTAGTCGGCACCCAAAGATCTAACCGGAGTCCGTTATCGTCAGATAGAGCTCGAGACTGTGATCACGAATGGAAACAGTACTAATCATGTGAGTTTTGCTTAGAAGTAGTCTTTTTTCAAGTAAGTCTGACGTTTTTATCCCGTTCTTTGATGGGTTTGCTCGGAAATAGAACCGCTGCATGGCACATAGGATTCTAAAAATTATCCGCCTGATCGGACTTTTGACGCATGTTTTGGAGCGAATATTAACGTAAAATAGTCGAACTTACCTTACGTTGTTCTGAGAGGGTTTTTACACATTTTCACGTGACTGTCAGCTTGGGAATCGTAGCTAATTTCACCTGTTAGGATACGATCAGAGACATTTGCTTGAACTTCATTTCTTAGCCAGTACTACCGGTCTGTGAGACAAACTTCAAATACTTTTCTTCTTCCTTCTAGCAATGAGCACGACTACAACAACACCCATGTCCTGCCTTGCAACAACATGTAAGTACGAGGATGAATGCTAATGCGTGTCACAAAACAAAAGCACCGCTTTTTCCACAACTTGTTGCACACCATTTTATGGACAGGTCAATAAACAACGTGCTACCCTAAAACACATGAGTCTATCTGCAAAGATGAATTTATAGAATCTTTCTCTATTCATCGATATGAAGCATCGAACCGCATTCAGAATAAGCGTCTGTATCTCAGAGATAAATAAGATGTAGACAAAACAAAAGGCAAGGATAAAATCTTTTCCTTGAAACACACCTAGACAAATATAAGTCGTCGAGTTGATTCCAAAAATCTTCCTTTGCGTCGTTTTTCTCCGGGTTTTGGGTGAGAATCTTTCAAATACAAAGAACGTCAGAAAATGTTGGATTTTGCATAAAAACCTGAGTCAAGGGGGAAACGGCAGACTTGAAGTAGAAAAGTACGTCAAAGTACGTCAAAGTAGACTACTTGAAGTAGCTCAAAGTACCACCCAAGTAGCCCAAAGTAGGAACAAGTAGCTTAAAGTAACTTCAAGTAACTTCAGGTAAATTTGAAGTTGAAAAATACTTCAAAGTAAGCTACTTCAAGTAGCTGAAAGTAACTTGAAGTAGCTTAAAGTAGCTCAAAGTAACTTCAAGTCCAAAAGTCCGCCGTTTCCCCCTTGACCTGAGTACATGTGGATGACAGTGGTAAAGTTCATCGACAGTCTTTGCCACACTCAGATTGACGTGCTTCGTCTGGAATAACGACATCCATCAGATGAATAAACCACCGACAGCGCACGATCATAAGTAGGCTTTTTGAAAATTTTTATTGCTCCCCTGAGCGAAGCTGCCTTTAGTGACATTCTGCGAGGCCAGTATGTTACATACGATGTCACGGAGTCAAATAAGTCCTGCTACAGATGAGACTTCTACCGCACATATGGCTGACCATGACTAGCATACCTATAGAAGTTTGTAGAAAACCGCTGGTTTGGAGGTTTTTCAGCGTTTTCATTATAATACGTATTACGTATTTCGATAAAAGAAATAATATAACCATGATCGACGTGAAAACCTTCTGAAAATCTGGACACGAGGTTTATCGATGGTTCATTCTACTGATGGATGTCTTTATTCCAGACAAAGCATGTCGATCTAAGTGTGGCGAAGGCTGACGATGAAATTTTATCGTTGTTACCTAGATGTACTCAGTTTTTGATGCAAAATCTAACATTTTCCGACGTTTTTTCTATTTGAAAGATTCTCACAGAAAACCTGGAGAAAAACAACTGAAAGGAAGGTTTTCGGAGTCAACTCGACGACTTCTATTCGTCTATGTGTGTTTCAAAGAATAGGTTTTATGCTTACCTTTTGTTTTGTCTGTACGTTAATAGTGGCAATACGCATCTTAAATGATCTGACCAAAATCTCGGTACATAGAATGCTCTCTCTCTCTCTCTCATATTTAGGTACTCTAACAATTAATGCCGTTTGGAACATGACGGGCACGACGGTGCAACCGACATTCCCTCTTCTAACACCTAGAAGTATTTCGTTCGATTCAAGTGGCAATATGTACGTAGCCGATGTCCACATGTGCGCCGTAATCAAATATCCGTCCTGTGGCACTGTTTATCCAACCGTGTTTGCGGGTGTCAGCAACAGCTGCAGCGGCGGAACCTCAAACCTTAACTACCCTGAAGGTGCATTCCTCGACAGTCTTGGCAATCTATATGTTGTAAGTCTAACGAAGACGAAAGGGTACACTAGGCAGATAGAAACTATAAACTGCCACAAAAAATTAAAAAAAGCACGTAGAAGTGAGTACAGGTGGACTAACTTACTGTACGACGATGAGACTTAATCTCTCGCGGGAAATGGAAGTGTAAATCTTTCCAAACAAGACGTTGGAACCAAATAACAACATAAAAGAGAAGACACTGTAAGCTGTAAGAAATTTCATGGCTTGTCTGTTAGGTTTTGACATATGTCAAAACTTTTTGTGAAACTGTGTTTGGAATACGTAGCAATGAACAGACATTGTTTCGTTTGTGACTTCGAAGGTGTCAATGAATTCCCATAAGTCCTGGCCATTATTTCTAGTCGAAGAAGTTAAAGTCAAAAAGTTTTCGCGGACCGTGTTATCACAACTGGATAAGTACGGACTCCGCGAGTACGAGTACGTATTCATACTTGCTCAACTCTGCGTATGATATTCAGATGCCGTAAAAACTTTCGAGTTTCAACGGTTAAGGGTACCCACGCACTTATTTGTCCAAAAGTCGACTTGAAGCTAGGGTACGGCGCTTTAGTGGCTAATTCACTTGTAGCGCTAATGAGTAACGAACGCGTTTGTCGTTACCGTTGTTTGTAAAGAAATAATTTAATTGTTAATAGTAACGGTAAAGTATGAACTAAAGAAATGTGCTATATCTTGATTTTCCACAGATATCAATGAATCTCAATTTTCGATAAATAGTCATTGTTTTACTCACCTATCGAGATATCTGTGGCTTGAGGGGCGTCTCCTTGTCATTTATGATGGCAGAATGAAACTGGCCTTTTGTTTTTCAGCCGGACTTCTACAATTCACGAATTCAAAAATACAACAGCGCCGGGATTGTTACCACAGTGATCAACATCACCTCAACAGGCTATGTAGGTATCGTTTATATCTTTTAGTATCATAATAAAAAGGGTCTTTTTATATTCATCTCTTCTTTTGTTAATTAAGACAGAAGCTTCGTACAAATATTCTTGCTATAAATCAAGATTTTCACAGTATTTACCTTCCTTCAAAAACTCCACGGTCCGTCATTCAGCAAGTAATTGCGTCTGAAATTTTCGGATAGATGTGCTCTTTCAGAATACTTGAGGATGAGGATGTCCAGTATCAAAACATGACTTGAATCTATATTCAAACACCACCGATTTTCAAACGAAGACTATCAACATTCTATTTTGAAAAGTTTTCGGAGTTGGTTTTTCACCTTCTTCATCTTCATTCATGTAACTTGTCAAACAATGAGAATCTGAATGAATAGAGAATTCATTTTCCTACATCATATGAAAACGTTTGGTTTTTAAACAAACGGCCTTGTTTGACCGACTGTAGGCCTCCGCTTGACAATTTTACCACAGCTAGAGTTTCAAATTGGTCCCATGATTGTTCAGAAAAATTTTCATGAGAGAACTTCGAAATAAACTCTAGTGCATAACGACCGACCTATGAACTTTCTTTCTAGAACACTTTTCTGGAAGCAGTCTGTACATGTTTGCAACGACTAAATCGATACACTCAAATCTCACACTCTCGTAACAAGTTGTAGTGGACCATACCTGTCTTCAGCCACATGAACGCGAAAAACTGCACAGCTTATTGTTTTGTATTTCCTCTAAAAGTGCATTAGTTTGATTTCAGATAGAAAACTAGGGTCCCTAATCATTGTCGTAAGAACGTACCTTCGTCTCTTCCTCATCATCAACTCTTGTCGAGCCGTTCGAATCTGCTCATATAAAACTCGGCGTTCATATGATTGCCATTATGAACGCTTCATTAGTTCTACGCTACTACCAAATTCTAATCGAACTTCTGTGAGTATCCTTGTTATAAGTCGTCGGTTGCAAGTACCGTCATGGTCAGACTGGCATATCTTATCATCTCTATCCTACCAATAAACTGTGGTCGAACTTCTATCAACTGTTCCGAGAAAATCGTTCCCGGGATCATCTTCGCGACCAAGAGTCTTTCCAACACTTGGAACACATACATTCAGACGCTCCTATCGAGTCGAGAAAAGGATTGAAGTGAAGGGAACCATAGCGGTTCTGATGGTATGCTTCTTTCGTTCGTGTCATACATCATCTTGACGGAGAACATGTGACTGGAGATCAAGAATAATAACAAAAGGCTTGAATTTATTTGGATATAAACGCGTTTTGAGAATTCAATAAAGCTATGCAACCTTGAAAATAGAAAAAGTGGGAAAAGAATAAGATTTTAAGTAGAAGTCCTATATGAACAGCCAACAACTGTAAATTTAGTCCATAGAAAATTCTCTCTAGTGTAGAGCAATCGAATACATTCTGAAGTGACGTGGGACTTCAATGTATCGGGTTTGAAAAAATTATATTTCACGCTATGCAGAACAGCACGTGGTTTAGAGCTCTCTTTGTACGAGCTTACAGTCTAGCTAAGACAAATTCTTCACGAAAAGTTCTTACTTTTAGCAGTTGAAAAGTTGTGTGTCTGCTCCCAACCAACAGTAAACCTAAAACTTCGATACATGGTATCTTAGCTGATTTCAGTTGAATTAGATTTCAGATTATGGAAATAATAATGGCTACTATCGTGTATGGCCAACTAGCTCTGTATCAATCAATGAAGTGCCCTAGTCTTTTTTCTCTTTTAGCCATCCTATATCTACGTCACACACGACACAACTGGACCAGTTATGTACATAGCCGATCAGCAGTATGCAGTCATTAGACGCTGTGTTGAGAGCACAGGCATTTGCACGATTGTTGCACAAAGTAAGTCAGAAAAAATCATCTGTCATTCCTTCTCACCATATCAGCTGGATCGATTTTATTATTCGTAGCATCAAACCATAAGTAAATCAACAGTCTTCCTCACTTTCCAAGTACACTAAAAATTTTCCATAGTTTAAAGAACGGAGAATGGGTTGCAGCATTTAACGCCAACAAAGACCATTTTTCCGTTCTCTAAGCTAAAAAAATTCTTTACAATGTGGGAAACCATATTCATCAAATTAAGATATTGCCAAAAATTTCTTCATTGATTTTTTTAAAAGTTTCTGTTGTTAACAAAATTCCTGGAATGACGTCGAAAACTAGAGCTCATCAAACTATATCGGTCTACACACGGCGTCGATGACCGTCTTATTAACTGTAAGTTTCTTGCAAGACAGTATACAAACAAATGTACATTGTTTACGTCCTTCTGTATATTATTAGGCATGACCCAAACCCAAACCGTTTAGGTTTGGTGAGTTTGGGTTTGGGTATGGGTCAGATATCGAAACTCATGAAACCGCTATAGCTTAGGTA
>CAJNOL010004221.1:3111-16773 GCA_905250125.1 Rotaria sordida | reverse complement strand
CAACGACAAAAGGGGGGACTATAATTTTGATAAGCCCTGTATAAACTAGGGGTGTGGGTGTGGGTGTAGATGCATTATTCATTACACCCCCACCCCCACACCCCTATCTAAAAAGCTGTTAGCGCAATCCCTTGCGGGATTAAAAATGTGAAACACGATGTACCTGCTGTTGCCAATCTTATAAAAATAGTTCTTTTTTATGCATATTGGTGTACATTTCTTCATCGTGCCTTACTTTACATTATAGAACTGAAACAGGATAATATCTCATATATGCTCCAATCATGTGTTAGTTATGCATTATCTCTGATGCTTCCTTGAACTCTTCTTTCACAGTCTATGATGATCCATGGAGCTTGTCTGTCACGGTCTGTGATGGGTCCGAAGGTTCTCTGTCACGGTCTGTGATGGTCTCTGGAGTTCTCTGTCACAGTCTGTGATGGCCTTTGGGGTTCTCTGTCACGGTCTGTGATGCTCTCTGGGGTTCTCTGTTACGGTCTGTGATGGGTCTAGAGGTTCTCTGTCACGGTCTGTGATGGATATAGAATTTCTCTGTCACGGTCTGTGGGGGGGGGGGGTCCAAATTTCTACCCCTAAACACTTCAACATTCCTTTCAGATCGTGTTTCACAAAATACGTTTCGAGCAAGAATGTTTTATTGAATAAATGTATGAATGATCATAGTTTGTTCAGATGATTAAAATTTTGTCTTCAGAAAACTGCTGTTAAAATTGTTTTTCACTTGTCTGATTTTCACATATAATGCTTGGAAAAAATTCATAGTTTCCGCATCATTGATTTGATCAGATTTTTTGACAACGAATTTGAGTGATTTGTGAAAAGATCTCAAAACAAGACGAAAATCATTTAGTAATGCATAGACGTCACCCAATGGAATACGATTTTCTTCAACAATATTTTTTTTACTTTTATGATTATAGAAATCATATGCATAACTATTGCACCGATAGGTATCATCAATTTGAAAAAATGGTATCGTTTGTGGTGAGAGATCTAAATCATAAGCTAAATCATATGACAAAGAATTGTAATTGTTTAGAAAATCATCATTTTCAATGCCTGATACACCAGCAAATGGTGATATGAATGTTTTCTCTTGCCAAGTATAATGGTGATTTAATTGATATTCAAATGTACCATTATCATAAACATCGAATGTTTTGAAATTAATATTCGTTAATGGTAGACGTTGTTCGACATGTGAAAACTGTCTGCGTAAGTCATAAATGACACTATGAAAATATTGTTCATAAACAAATAGAACAAGGTCATTATAATTATCTAGACGTATACGAAATGCCGGTAAGATGTGATTTTTCGCTGGTAATAATACTAGGGAATTGTATTTTTTATTTCGGCGTTGTTCTATACGCTCTCGATACACATCTTGATCTGCATAGAATGGGGAATGCGTAAATAAATAGGACAAGATCATTACGATTTGTTTATCACATACGCCATCGAAATTCTCATCGCAGAATAAATTCGTTTCGATTAAATAGGATAACAATAAATTTGCTGGTTCATGTGGTAATAAATGTGCCATCAAACCACCGAGACCAATTAATTCGCCGGAGTCATTGATTAGATTGAGACGATATAGAAAATCTAATGTATATAAACAATGAAATCGTGTTTGTACTTCGATTATAGTTGCAATATGTTGATTGCTCAATGACAGACTTAATGGACACTCTAAAGCTATCAGCAAACGAATATAGGCTATTTGCTTGTGTTTTTGTGTTGATGATTTCGTGAATAGATGCAATAAACGCAATAAAAATGTGACCGTACTTGGAAAATGCGAGTAAACATCTGGGACACACGACACTGTCAAATGTCCAATTTTCAATAGCGGAATATTTAAAAAGACAACATTCCCTAAAAAAAGCAGCTTATAATATTGATTAATTTAAAAAATAATCAGTTCGCAAAAGTGACTGTTGCAATTGGATATAGCTATTCTTGCTAAAGAATGTTCAAACAAGAGAAGCGTATTCATTTCTCTGAACAGTCATTCTATTCAGCGATGTTGACCATCGCGGAGTCGATTTTTGCAGTTCCGGAATCGCACAGATTTCCCAGGAGTTCCGGGAATTTCCAATGGCTTCGTCTCGATTCAATTCCCAGAATTTCGTTTCGGAATCGTTTGCTTATTTGAGAGGTTATTCTTCATGCACAATATCAAATGTGAGGATAAGCGCGAAAAGGAATGCCAGTACGCAATTCTGGAATCGGAATTGATTCCTGCAATTCGGGAATCGGATGAAATTCCAGGGAATTCCGGATTTACAAGTTCTATTATTATTCTATTATTTCTTATCAATTTGATGATTTTCCAATCCCGTTGAGGAATTCGGGAATTAGGCGTAGTTTTTACGGCTCCGGAATCGCTCGGAATTCCTAGAAGTTGTTAGAATCGATTTCGGAATTGATTGAAATTGGGGTTTGATCCAATTCCGGAATCGGTGTAATCGATTCCTAGGGCGGAATTGATTCCCCAATGTTCAACATCGCGGAAAAGAATGTATTCTCATTTACCTTGTAGATCAAAACCTCTTCTGCCTGCACGTCCTGACGCTTGTCTATAGGACAATGCACCAAGCCATATAGAATCATTAACGAATGCCACTGTTTTACATGGCATATGTATGCCACTTGCTAATGTTGCCGTGGAGAAAACGATTTTGAGGTAACCACTACGAAATAATGCTTCAATGGCTGTACGTTGAGATTTATTCACTCCAGCATGATGATAAGCTACACCACGTTGCATATACTCTAGAAGTTCGGGATTTATCTGGTCATTAATTCGTTCTAAGAAATGTTTTTCGGTTTCCGATGGTGCTCTCGTAATTAGCGTACATTCAGGTAAAATACCTTCTAGTGTTCGTTGTTCGATGGCGGATAATTGTAAATCAGAATGTATCATGTTCGTAGTATCTTTTTTTTTCTTCATTAACTTATCTTCGTAAAAATTTTTTGCTCTTTCGAAGTTACGTTGTTTTTCTTTAATTTTTTCGATTTTTTCTTGATAACCTTCTGATTGACGAATTTTTGTTTCTTGGTTCTTAAGATGATGACCGACAAATTCGGCCATGTTTTCACATAAATGCCGTGAATCAGTAAAAACAATACATGGTAACTGATTGTTTTTTTGCAATGTTAAAACAAAATCGATTATTAAATTACGCAACTCGATCGATTGAGGATAGTCTTTGTTGACGAGATCGGCTGCTAATTGATTCTTGATCAAACTTATCATTGTATCATTCTTATCTTGTATCATTCTATTAAACTGTTGACATACAAGCTTGCTGTAACCATCGAATTTTTCGCGTTCAATGATCCAATCATCATGAAAATAGTTTTCGAGTGATGGTATATTACGAGCATATTGTTTCATTAATGGAATATGATTGTGATTCATGTCATTGTTCATGGCATCGTACAATGCCAAAGTTTCCTTGGGTGATAAGATGAAATCATTTGGAAGAGAACCGTTTTTCATTAATTGTTCACTGTCCATGAGACCGATTGGATGAATTGATTGTAATTGTTGATTGAAATAGAGATACTTATGTAAATCCGTGAATCGTTTATGAGATATGATCAATCGAACGCGACGAACCGATGATGCTTGTTTCAATTCATAACGACGATGTTCAATATGTTTCAACCATTTTTGTATTTCATGTCCATTGTTTACTGTTGCACTGAGGCCGATCATTGGACAATCTAACAACAACATACAGGATTCCCATGAGTTATTAGTGGACATGCAGTGTACTTCATCAAAGATGACATATTTGATTTCGTTGCAGAAGTTTTGATGTTCAATCGATGGTGATAATAATAAAATTTGCAGACATTGTGGTACAGTACAAAGAACTCGACAATTACTGACATTCGAGTGGAAATCTCGTGTAAATATTCCGAGTGAGATGTTTTTTTTGGCGTATTTGGAATACATTGTTGCATGGACTTGATTAATGAGAGCTTTCGTTGGACCAACATAAACACAGATTCCGTTCGTCGTTGTTTTCAGTATTGACTCAATAGCATAATATGACGCATATGTTTTGCCTAAAAGTAAAGAATATATTAGCTGGACAATCAATAAGTCCTCTCAGACTGTAATACAGAGTTACTGTTTACATGTCGGTTTTCGCTATTCATCAGTTGCTACGTTTCCAATTTCCTCTGAATACGCATCTGGTAGTGGAAACCTTTAAATTGAAATGATCATATGAAACATGATATTTTGTGCATTCACATTCTTTATACAAGCGAAGTTAAAGAGGTGAAGTTTTAAAGTGATATTTTCATCGTTATTCTGTCCGCTGTCCATCACAGACTATAGCAACTATAAGCAAAGAAATATTCTGTCGGTACTAGAGTCAGTGCATACATTTTCCTAGCAACCGTAATTTTGAGAATCATCGAACAACCCATAGGAAAATTTTCATCAAAAACACTCTGCCTTATCGCAATGAATGGAACCGCGTTTGAAGTGTTTATATGGCATAGCGGTAGTCAGACCTTTTGTTTGCCTCTTTGACATTGCCAGTAATCTTGCTCCAAAATATCGCGCTTTGAGCCGGTATTTAAACATCTAATAGACAATTTCATCTCTTCGTTCCACTTATTTGCTTTGAATTAATTCATCTACCCGAACTTTGTGAAAAATTCAGTAGGATGGCTCTTTGAAGAGCTCTATTTTGAATCTTTACAAGTTCTGTTGTGCTCTTAGGTCATCTTCCAGTCACATAGTCATTAAGATAAGTTCATGAAATATTCTCGCGATCGTAACGTACAATACTTCGTCTGCTTTTACACATGTCATTTATATTTGAGACATTGGATCTGCAATATAAGTTGTCGTGATACTTGATACCGCTGTGACGACTCAATGCAGTGCGGTATATGGAACTGCCACTAGTTGCAACACTTAGTTTCACGTTTAGAATAGACTTCGTCGCGATTTGTGAGCAATCGCTACAAACCATAGTAATTAATAGCATACTTTAAGCCTACAAATATACAGTTTATATGGTATGTTACGAATGCACCGCGGTTAACTATAGCATTAGGTGCGACAACGTAACTCACCGATAAGGTTTACTGGAAAATCGACAATCGGAATTTCGAAATCGGAATTTGGACAGTATTGTCGAATTTCCACTGCTGTCTAAATTCTTACAGGGTTTCGACAATAACAAATTTCATGTGGTATTTTATTGTCAAGAATTTGAACAATGAAACACCACATGAAGTTTGTTATTGTCGAAACCCTGTAAGAATTTAGACAGCAGTGGAAATTCGACAATACTGTCCAAATTCCGATTTCGAAATTCCGATTGTCGATTTTCCGTTTTACCACCGATAATAAACTGCGGTAATTTAGAAGAAAATCATGGAAGAGTGCGGTTTTCTACATATGTTTTTCGTAAGACGTTTTCATTAGGCATGAACTCAACCCAAATCGTTTAGGAGTTTGGATTTGGATTAGAGGCTCAGGCATGGTTGACAATTCATGTTTCAGTTTGCGTGGGTTACATACGTATATGAGACGTACAAGCCTTTTTCTGCTTGTTTTCATATATACAAAAATGATCTGCATATATAGATGACAATAAGAAAAAGACTCAAACCTAAACTCGAACCCAAACTGTTTGGAAATTTGGGCGCCAAACCTAAACTCAAACACATTAAACCAAACTCACCAAACCGAAACAGTTCAGGTTTGGGTCATGCCTAGTTTTCATGGCGACGAGAAAGAGTATCACAGTTTCAACAGTGTCAATTCTTTTGGCAACTAGTTGGATACTTCCACAGGACTCTATTATTAAAACAGTTCCAATGAAAGTCTCAATAGTCTAAGACTGTAATATTTGATTGGAAATCATTTATGGGATGTAGTATGTCGTGTAACACAAGTGTTTGTGAGTATATCTCAAAACTGCATGAATATTCACTCCCCCATTCAATCATTTCCGTACCTGACGATGTCGGAGCAACGATCAAACACGATTCATTTCTGTCGATGGCATCAAGGAATTTCAGTTGCCATTCATCTGGTTCATAATCTTTCATCCGCTTACGCTCATCTGTTATCCGTTGTTCAAGACGTGGCAGCCGACTGTCGATCTGTTCTATCTGCCAACGGTACCACAATTCTCTTGTCACTTGTGCGACACCCAACAATAAGTTCATATGTGTTTGTATATCATCATCACTCCAATAGTCTTGTACAGACTGATCCAAATGGACAATATTAGTTAGTGTCTCTAAATATATAATTTTAAAACTCTCATCAATTGTAGTGGTATTTGTTGTCGCCGCACGATCAATGGGCAATACTGTCGAAATAATATCGTACAATATTTTTAGTTTACGTCCAAGAAATTTCAATTGAATTTCTTTAACTGTAATACAGGGTAACGTTTCATCGATAATTTTAATGGCTTTTTGCCAATTGCTCTTATTTATGAATGACTGGATTTCGAGTTTTTTTAATTTCCAAGTGTCTTCTTGTCTCCTTTGTTGTTCAACAGCTCGGTTTCTTCTATGCTCAGCTTTGATTGTATCTCCATCCAATCGTCGCATGACACTCAGAGGGTCTAATCGTTGCCATGAACTTGGTTGTTCAATGCATGTAGTATTTGCCGTCGAATTCAATGAAGGAAGAACTACTTTGTCAAAATTCTCTTTTAGCCTTTCGGTTTTTGTTAATGAATCACCATACAAAGTCAGATATCGACATTGTAATTGATATCTTCGATCTTTCTTTTTCTGTTCCTTGTCAGTAGTGTTTTTGTTTTTCTTATTGCTGTCGTCATCATCGTCTTCGTCGTCATCATCACTGTCGTCTCGAATCATGTGCATTTCGCTTCCAAAATCATAGTATCGTTGCCAGCGTCGGACACCTACAATAAATCAAGTGCAGGTGAACATGGATGGTATGAAAGATGTTCGATACGTTTCCGAAAAAGAAGTTTTCTCATGTCATCTGGGTTGAGATAAGGACGAACCTATAGAAGGTATATCAGAGAGTAGCGTTCACATGCAAAAGAAGACAACGTCGATAATGTTTTTCCTTTAATGGGATGTAGCGAAGAAGAATCTGCAAGCGACTTCTAGACACGGATAACTGTATAGCAAAAGTCATTTTAATGATTTTTTTAAATATAAAGATTCAATGGGTGCGCTCATAGTTTTATTCAAAACTGCAAGCAACACACCGATCAGCGATAATGATTGTAGTTTTTCAGTGATTGATTTTCTTATTTTCCAGAAGTTCGAAATAAAGAGTAGAGGTAATGATAAAAAAGATCTTTCTGATAAGAAATTACGTAAAGATACTTCAGAAAATGATCGTAGATGTCGGAAGTTCTTAAAGAAAATATATTATCAGTTTTGACACTGTGATGACGGCTAATTAGGTACTAAATTTCCTTTGAAGTCGGCTATGGAAGGAGAGAGCTGAAGCATTTTACGATTAGCGGTGGTTCAGCCACTTAACTTAGGCCTCTATTTTTAGTCAAAGAATTTTTTGATTTATTTTATATAATCGACATTTCACTTAATTAGACATAAGTACTATCCAAGTTGAATCTCATCTTAGACTATAGGCACCAAGATGTTGGACCAAAAAGATCGGTTTTTGTTTTCGACGGATTTCAAATTTTCTATTTAGCTCTACGAAGAAACATCTTAAACTGTTCGAATACTTTCGTTTGGAGACTTCGTGTATCTCGTAGGTCTTCATGAGTCGCAATGTTTCTTGTGAAAACTGTGAATTGATGAGCTTAGATTGGAATTTAGTAGAACATAAATTAAAGAATAAGCAAAATCTCACGCGGACATATGAACTCACTCTATAGATCATGTTCAACTATCAACAAGAGAGCTATGCCTTTGCTAGATTTTTCCACCAAACGTTTTTAACTGTTATGTGTTTTTGATCCCAATTCCTCCATCATTCCCAATGTCTTTCAGAGTATTTTATTTATCCTATTGTTTGTTCATTCAATATAAACTAGATATCAGGAAAATTCGTTTTTTTCGCAATGTTTCTATTCAACTGTCATCTTACCTTGGTAAAGCGGTCTTTGATTAGGATTGTTCCTAAGGTCAGAAACAACAGCCATATTTGTTGGAAGTGACCTCATTGTCTTCGCCAGATACTTGTCAATCAAACGATTTGATACTTTGAATATAGTAGTGTTCTGTTGACGAATTCTTTCATTTGTAATATTCATAGTAGAGAACCATATGCGTTTGTTCGCAATCAATCGATTTGTTAAATCAACGAAATACATGTCAATCGATTGCTTATCAGAATTGAAGATTTGTTCATCTGGATAAATTCGTTTGAAAAATGTCTTACATTGATTAATGATCAAAGTTGTATCAGTGTCAATGGTAAAACGTTCATTGGTTGATAGTTTATATAATGTGAAAACAAAAAGACGGCCATCGAACATATCGCTTATTTTCAAATGATTGAGTTCGACGTCGGATATGTTTGCTAAACTGTACGATAAATATTGTTGAAAATGACCAATCTCTTCTGATAAATGTGGATTACATTGGAGCTTAGGAAATAACATATCTGTGTTATTCATATGAACAATATTTTTAATATGTCGATCACTAATCGATAAACGGATAAGTAATGATATATGTAAAATGAAATATGGAATGATTGTTTTCATGGTTTCTGGATCCTTCAATAAACAATAAGATACAGTGTTGAGTCATTATTAAAAAAAGTAACGATTTGAAACATATCGTTCAGATATAAGAATTGGCATAGTTTTCTCTCCATTGTTGATCGAGACTGTTGTTAATATCGACTTTTCATTTTCATTCTCTTTAAAAACTACGAAAAAGAGTCCTACACAGAAGGAAAAACAACGTTTTTTATTGATCTAATGATGTGACAAAATCTATCAATTGAATCAAAGAAACTCTTTATTGATGGTTTAATCAACGTTAACTTTTTATAATAATTATGTTCAATCCAAGGAAATCAACCTGTCGTATGGCTTTAAGCTTTTATGCCAAGAATTATCGATTCGTAGATCAATAATCATTACTGTACAACTACTAAAGATGCAATCGATTCAATTCGATCGCAGCAGAAATTCATATAGTTCGATATTCTCAGAAAACCTACCGGTAGAGATCTGCGAGTCCACATGATTTTTTTGAGCCAAACTGGGTAGACTCTTGATCTGAAAGGATTCTCCGGCTCCTGTTACTCGTTGGGAACGAAACTTCAATCCGATGAAAGTAACTTATAGAGGAAAAATAAACGTTAAATATAGAGTTATCTGAAAATACATATAAGAGTTTCGATAGAACGCGATTGTGTTGCAGTGAAAAGAGTGTAACATTGTAATTTTCGAACATAAAACAGAATGAGCAGAGAAAATCTTGTTTCCTTTCTAAGTGGGCAAATCTCGATCGTTCATGGATCGGATCATTCCTTCAATCGATTTAGTTCTAGCACTGAAGCAGACTTACCGATTACAAGGCGGAAGATGGGGTGGTTTTTCTAGGGATCTGAAAAATGGTCCCGGTTCCGGTCCCGCCGGGACCGAGACCGGGTCTGGGACCAAAATTTTTCATATACCAGGATTGGAACCAGGACTAAAAATTTCGAGCTGGACCCGGTCTTTTTAAACATGCACCAAATCACACATTTTACACAATTTTGATTCCAAAATATGTCAACATTCATTTGTTTATGGCCTTCAATCTGCCTCACTACGTAAAGAATGTACGTAAATATGAAAATTACATATGTGAAATGGTTTCTGAAGTCAATAAAAAATTTTTTAAGACCAGGACCGGGACAGAACCAGGATCGAAAAAACATAACTTTGCAGATCCCTAGGTTTTCCCTCTACAAAAATCGAAAACATGCTTACATTTTTACGAAGATTTTGACATTTTTTGTCAAAATTCTTAAGCATTTTATTGAATTTATCGCTTCCCTATCCTTCAAAACAATTGGGAACTCTAAACTGAAGTATATGTCTCATTCCAAGTAAATAAACTATTTACCCTTTCAGCCATAACAGTTGCCGATAATAAATAATGGTACAGACGAATGTCATTTGTTATCGTGTCATAGAGACAGGTGTTAATCAAATTGTTATTGTATGATTTTGCATTTGAACAAAATGACGATTCGACATCATCATGGTGTTTGTACGTCTCTTGAAGATAAATTAACATAATGGAAATCAATTTGATATCCAATAACTTGACATATTTCAGTTGAAAACATGATACAGACGTGTTATTAAATTCAATTTTATTCATCAGATAGAGAGAACATTTGAATATATTTTGATGAAAATTTCCAAACAAACGATATAATGCATTTAGATCGTATAAATTATCTGCGTTCATGCTTGGTAATTGACATGGTTGTAATTTACTCATATCATTATAGAACATGAACAATGGTTTTTGTTCATATAAAAAAGTAATATATTCATTGGATAACCATGAATCGAATAGACGAACAATTTTCGTATTTGGTAAAAGATTTTTCGTAAAATGTGTGATAAAACATTGACGTAATAAAGATAATACAGGACTTCGCCGTAAGAAGTTAGCATGATTGCGAAAGAATACAATGGTATAATTGTCGACTCGATTGATTTTTTTATATAACATATATAGTAATCGTTCTGCATGATGAATACAATGAATGGTGTGTCCATAATTATCCCAATGAACATTATAATGAGATGCAGCTGTTAATAATAACGAATCACCATCGATAAGATAATTGATAGAATCTCGAAATGTTCGTTCAGATTCGACAAGCCATTTGATATCGAAAGCTGTTAATTGAGTAATAAACTTTAATGGCGAAAATTTGAATGGTTTATTAAGAAATCTCTGAGATAATTCCTTTAGACGCTCAATTTTCTTGACTAAGACAATACCAATAGTTTCGTTTCTTCGCATTTCTAATAAATTTAAATGTGGTGGTAGTATTCGAACAGTTGGTGATCGTCGCGCATTGATTTCATCAAGCGATTGTCGAATCGCATAGTTAGGTCTGAGAGTGTTGATACTAATTTCTTCTCGAGTTATTGGACTCCGACTCGAACGATCAATTCGAAGCCATTCTTCGATCGCGGCTCGTTCATACGTGTGACCATCATCAGCAATGACAGGATCAACGAATAAAGCGCCAGTAATTCTACAGCATAGATACTGAGGAGCGTCGGATATTCGTTGTTCTACATTCTAAACAAATATTTCAATGTACACATTCTTAGACTGTGTTTTTCTCTTGGAAGAAAGTGATTGCGTGTTCGAAGTTCTTAAGAAGTCAGAATTCTATGGCGTTTTCATTCTTCAACTTGACGACCAGTGCATTCTTCTAATTTCGTAACAATACAACCGAAACTCAAACTCGTGTTTCTAAGCTACAGACATTATATTGTAACCTTGTATGATATATTACCACTGGAATGATATAATTGAAGAAAAGGAAAGTATAAAAATAGCTTCATCGCCGTTAAGAAACGGTATCCGCTAGAAACTTTAAGCAGATAGCTCACCCATAGCTGATCGTAATTTATCGGTCTAGTGCTTGAAATAGAGTGAGTATTGTCAAAGATCAGAATATGCGCTATACTAACCAACAGTAACATAATCGAAGTCTAGTGGTCTTGAAACTATTGTAGGCGATCTCAGCTAATAAAAGCAGTCTATGAGACTTACACAAGCAGTGAGCGGTTCATATAGAGCACGGCCAGCCGTTACGAAATTTCATTTTTTCGACTTTCAGCGTCTCGATCTCGTATTGAATAATAAAGACTAATCCAAAAATTATCACTACAGATGTCTCTCATGTAGATCTCATGTCAGCAGAAAGCTTTCAGATCCTCACTCGGGATTAGTCTGATTTATTGTGAAAACACTGTCCGTTACGGAATTTCTGAAAAAAGCCGTCACTATGCAGTAGCATTGAGAAAACCAGATTAGTAATAAAACAAAACATCACAAATTTGAACACCTCGTAAAAAGCTGTTAGCGCAATCCCTTTCGGGATTAAACATGTGAAACACGATGTAGCTGCTATAGCCGATATTCTAAAAGCTGTTGTTGTGTACTCAAAAAGTGAGTACACTCTAGAATCGGTCAGTATGTCCGTCCGTCCGTCCGTCCGTCCGGCCGTTAACACGATAACTTTTGAAAGGAGAGTCCAATCGCGATGAAATTTTCTACACAGTTCAGTCTTAACAATGTCTCGGTCGAGTTCGAAGATGAGAAGAATTGGCTGAACCATTCCTGAGTTATTGCAAAAATACTCATTTTTTCTTATGGCTTCCTATGCGAAAATCGACCCATCCCCGCTTTCGTAAAAAACTTTTCCTATCATAGTCAACTAAAACTCCAACTATTATATACTATTCGATAGAGAATTTCACGAGCTACAAAATGGTATATAAGACATAAAGAAACAAGAAGGTTGGCTCATCTGTCACAAAGATAATTAAAGATAACTAGGTTATATTTTTGTCCACGATCTAATTGATCCACAAGTCGAGCTCTATCTTCCGATCACAGTGATGATACTTCGAGGTTTTCTGAGACGGAGAACTCGAATCTGTATTCCACTTCCATCAAAATACTATTGGCTGAGCAGTGACCAATAGAAATCAAGTTATAGGAAAAACGACTTTCTTAGGGTAAATCAAGGGGAAGAGTTCAAATTTTCTCTGTATTCGGTCCCAAGTCCTATTGGTTTGGCAATACTCAATAGAAATCAACAGTTTAGAGGGTAGGTTCCCCAGTATAATTTTGATGTCCACACGTTCTGGAACGACTCATCTGTCTCATTCACTTTTTGAAGTACACATAACTCTCGGATTTAAATCCGAAGTTTCCGCATTTATTTTTTTATGGCTACAGATGTATATTTCTTCATAATGGATTACCTTACATTATATGCTTTCGACAGTATAATACTCAATATATGCTTCAATGATATGTTAGTTGTGCATCATATCTGATATTGCCTTGAAGTCCTCTATCACAGTCTATAATGATCCCAGTCTTGTCTGTCGCGGTCTGTGATGGGTCAAGAGCCCTGTCTGTCACGGTCTGTGATGGGTCCAAAGCCTGTTTGTCACGATCTGTGATGTGTCCAGACCCTATCTGTCACGGTCTGTGATGGGTATTGGGGTTTCTCTGTCACGGTCTGTGATGGATATTGAGGTTTCTCTGTCACGGTCTGTGGTGGATATTGAGGTTTCTCTGTCACGGTCTGTGATGAGTCCAGAGGTTCTCTGTCACGGTCTGTGATGGGTCCAGAGATTCTCTGTCACGGTCTGTGATGGGTACAGAGGTTCTCTGTCACGGTCTGTGATGGGTATTTGGTTTCTCTGCCACGGTCTGTGATGGGCATTAGGGTTTCTCTGTCGCGGTCTGTGATGGGTATTTGGTTTCTCTGTCACGATCTGTGATGGGTCCAGGGGTTCTCTGTCACGGTCTGTGATGGGTCCAGAGGTTTCCTGTCACGGTCTGTGATGGGTCCAGAGGTTCTCTGTCACGGTCTGTGATGGGTATAGAATTTCTCTGCCACGGTCTGTGGGGGGG
>CAJNOL010004220.1:0-16780 GCA_905250125.1 Rotaria sordida | reverse complement strand
AATCTGATAGAAAACAAAAGAATCAAAACACTTTGTGTTTTTTGTGGTAGACATCCCATAGAATTACCACGGTATAAATAGCCGAAACCAAACTGTTTTTAGTCATAACTCTGTGTAATATAATCAACGTACAATACAATATTCTCTATGTATTTCTTTCTGTGTTAACAATTAATTTGTTAAGTAAGTTAATACTTCTGTAAATGCTATTTTTTGATTGAGTGTTTGATATTATTTCTGATAAACAGTAGTTTATAATGAATTTATTAGTATTTTACAAGAGTATTGAGTGTTTGTGATAACGATTGTATCGAGCGAAATTAAAATGTATATAGTCTATGTCTATCTTTTGAAAACAAAGTTTACTAAGTCATGGTATGCACTATGAAGAACAAATATAGCTCAACGAGGGAAATTTATATGTTCTTCTTCGACTTTCTCCTATTCGGGATGTTGAAAAGCATCTGCTAGTAATTTTATTTTTTTTACTTTTGGTTACCTCAATCTCAAAAGAATTAAAGAGTATTTCGGACTTTCTTTATTTTTTTTTGTAGACTCTTGTTTTCAATTCGTTATTTGTAAATAATAGCTATTATTATTGTTATTCTAATAGTATGGAGAAAACTCAACGAGCAACACCACGATCAAGAACAGCACCGGTCGACCAAATGGCAACATTACCACCGACAACAGGTGATACTCGTGCAAGTTCAACATCATCTTCAAGCAATCAAACATCATTATCATTTACGGTTGGTTCTTCTATCTCAAAAATCATTCGATCATCATTATCACCTAAAGAAACTAACTCTTGTTCCAACACAACAGCAGAAAAGAAATCAAAATCCATATCAAAAACACAAATTATCAATTGTAACAGTGGTCCAAAAAACAATGATGGTGAAAGTGATGATGAAGCACATTATGATTTACAAACATGCATAGAAGAAAGTGGTGGTTTAGATTAATTCTTACACACACCATGTATGACCTTGTATAAAAATAATTTAAAGAATCAAAGTTAGTTGAATTATTTATTTTATTTTCAATTATTAAACTATATCGAATAGGGCTAGTTGTTCTAGCCGATTTCATACGAACAGCCTTAAAATTCTAGTGATCAGAAAACATAATTTGATTTTTTTCCCGGAAGCATTAGATTTTGCGGATGCCTTTAGTTTTTACTGTAATATCTGTTTCTGGTGACCAGAAGACATAATTTGATCTTTTCTCTGAGGCATTAGATTTTGTGAATGCCTTGTGTTTTTACAATAATATCTGTTTCTGGTGACCAGAATATTAAAACCTGAAGCATACTGCGTATCCCTTTTTTTATTTTTATTTATTCCTTCTTGATTGCGTTTTAGGTGATCTTGAAAATTACGTTTTACAACATCTTTCATCATATAAAGGAAATGTGTGTGCCTTTGCTGGTATTAAAGGAACGGATGAGATGAAAAATAAAATCAATGAATTTTACCATCAAAATCGAAAAACATCTATGGAATCAACAATTCTTTTTAAAGGACATGCATCTAAAACGACAGCAACACAACAAATTTTCCTACGCAATGGCCATTTATATTTGTACGTTAATACCGTAATGAAAAACAAAACATAGAAAAACAAAAGAAAGAAAGTTTGTGTTCGTAAGTGATATGTACTTTTAGTATACCTCCATAAATAGAACGTTTGTCTTGTTCCTAGTTTTTTGAAAATGAAAAGGATAAATTTTGCTTCTTCTCTTTCATATGAAATATAGGTTCAGCACGCAGTGATTGTGAAGAATTTGATGGAAAGTATCGTGACCGTGGTATAAACCGTGGAATTTTAGCTTCGACCAAATATTCTCAAAACGAAACGTACAGAAATCGAAATAACGAAGAAGAAAAGATTGGTAAGTTCATAGAAGACATAATGAGTTAATATGCTAGATACAAATTTTTGGATTCTGGTCACCAGAAACAAAATTTATATATTTATGTTTTAGATATTGAAAATGTCAATAATGGTTCATCAGCTGAATTAGAAAGATATGAGAAAGAATCTGAATCAAGTGTTAATGAAGATGCAAGTTCAGAAGAAGAAACAAGTCAAATAAATAGTATGCTATTAAACTAACTATTATTTAAATTTCAAAGTAGACATATGTTAGTGAATAGAATTTGTAGTGACATTATGTAATAGATTTCTGTCTTTCTAATGTTCAAAACTGATGACCAGAGCTTGAATTTGTTCATCTGTCTTTCATTTAGCTTCAAGTGGTTGTACAAAATGAGGTCCGATTAATTGAAAATGAGGATCAAAGAATAGTGAGTATATAATTGTAACAATGATTTCTTTTAAAGCGCTCAGCACTGTTGTTTATCAGTTGTTTTAAATAGCTGGTGTATATCTATTATATGATAAGAAAAAGGAAGTACAAGAATGCGTGAATAATGTGTTAAGTTATGCTAATGAATATGGAACATTACTATCAGAAACTCAGTTAAAGACGATATTGGATATCGAAAATGTTGAAATCACGAAAGATCGTACAAATGGTCTTGTACAAGTTATTTCAAAATGTGTTGATATTGTTACTAATTCACATTTTGTACCGCCAACGACAAAAAAGCCGTAAGCAATAATTTCTGAATGATACGTTTTTCTACTTCTATCATTCTCTCATAATAGAGTGTATGAATATTACGGGAAGAAGTATAAACTGACTATGATACATCCCATCAAACCCATACCAATACCAAGTGCGATATTGCCAAAATATCAGACAAAAGGAAATAAAAAGGTCAGTAGATAGTTTTGTAATTCTGGTAACCAGAATTGAGGTTTTTTAATATTTGTATTGAACAGGAAAAAACTGATGGTTGTAATAAAAGTGGAAATGAAAAAGAACCAGTAAGTTATTGTTTGAGAATTCTAGCAGGAGTAAATTTTATCATTCATAGGAAAAAAATAACTACTTTTGTTTCTTTCTAATTGCAGTCTGTTGAAATAATGGAGAGAAAATATTCAGAAACGTACAGTGCTGAAGATGATGATGATGATGATGAAAGTTGATGATGTAAGTAGTGACAACTTTTAAATTCATTCTTAATAGTGTATTACATAAACTATTTGTTCCTCTTTTATTTAGATAGAAAAAAATAAATGAAGAAAATAATACAACATCAGGTGATGATGAAGAAAAAGATCAAAACGAAAAACTCAACAAGTTAAAAAATAATAGTTCACAAGTATGTTATTGCTATATGTGAAATGGGGATCAGATTCTTAGATTTAGAATTTCATCTTTTATTCTGTAGGAAAGTTGTAATACTCCTAAAGATGGTTTTGGTAAGAAAAATCAAACTGTAGTTGATAATAGTGTACTTGATGAATAATCTATTGAAAAAAATATTATCTCATTACCACCTAGTTATTTGGAAGAAGTTATCAGCAGTTATAATGATTATGGTAATAATAATGTTGTTGATATTTCAAAACAAATTGAAACACAAGTTGATAATGTTGTATGTACCTTGTTCTGCATTAACCAAATAGCAGTTTCTGGTTACCAGAAAAATGTTTTTACGCGACTACTTATAAATTATAACATCTTCTTTTCCAGTTGCGGGTAAAACTAATTCCACTATCATGATTGATACGCATAGTCGATCATTACCACATGCAGCTGCAGCATCTGTCACATCTTCTGATGATTTATCTGTAATAAATCGTGACTCAAAATTAATTACGACTCCACCATCAACACCACCATCTTGAAATTCTATTATCTCTGCAAATAATCAAATGTCGTCAGCTGATACTTGTCATTCCAGTACGATTCAACGTTCAAATTCAGTTGAAAGTACTAGCAAAACTACATCATCACTAGAACAACAAGTCACACAAAGGCAACAAAAACAGAAACATAATCGTGTTAAAAAACTTACTGATCCAATTATATCCAAAAAGTAGGTTTACTTTTATCTCTCATATACATGCTGTTCGTTTTTACTTATAATGAACTTTCATTTTCTTTTTCTAATTATAGTTACAAACGACGATCCTTCTTTTTACGTTCGAAAACAAAAAATTAACAACAACAATTACCTATTGTCACATCTTCTAAATGTAAACAAGATGGTGAACGTGCACATGCAGCACAATCCACTATCTCATTAAAAAAAAAAGAAATTGAATAACGGTGAAAAAGCTGCGACAAATTATCAAGCGTTAACGGAAACTCTGGGAAAAATTTCAAAAAAAAAAATCTGACAATACTACTTTTTCGAATGATAATTAATATTAATGATTTATTAGAGAAAATTTTCAACTTGTTAGCAGCAATGAAAACATATAAAGAACTATAACTATCTGATTTCATTTTGTGTTTCCACTTTCTATCTTGTTCTTTATTTTTGCTCTAATTATGTATTTGTTTGTGCCAAGATTATCACCATACTCGAAGTATTTTTCTGAAATATACTATTTGTTTCTTTTTTTTCCTTTCATTGTCTGAAAATAAAAAAACCTATTCTACAATTCATTTTTGTTCTAAATGACAATGCGAAATGAGTCACTAGTAATTAGAGGCAAACTTTAAAAAGTATGCTGGAAACAAAATACTGCTATTTGACTTTGGTTTATCGTAGTGAATCAAGAAATTATCTTTATGAATACTAGAACAGCCTTATGAAGGAATTATTCTGGATATTGATTCGAGTACGATAAAAAAATCATGCTCGTGAATATTTACACCCTCCAGTGTTAGAGATTGCGAGAAATATTAAAATAGATTGAGTTATCGTGACTCAATTTTTTCTCTATTTGAGCACCTTATATAGTAAATATCGATGAATTGATTTCTGCTGCTTGCAGACCCTTCTTTTAAGTTCATATTAAAGATGAATATCTAATTATATAAGGTACGTAGCACAATTGTGGCCCTCAGAAAACGCGTTTTGTGGAACTCACATATATTTTCGAAGAAAATAGTGAATGTAAGTTCTAAGTTCAAGTTTTGGCGGCTGCCCACACCCCTCCCCATTACAGACACTTAGCAACGGAGGCTCCTGTTACAGACAGACCCCTCCATTACGGACAGATGCCCATTACAGACAGCCCCCCATTGCAGACCCCCCCCCCCCATAACAGACCTTAGTAATTAAGAATAATAGGCGTCAGACTTTCTAGTTTTTTTGAAAAATTGATCAAGTTATAATTTTGAAAGATAATCAACATCATTGTTTATGAGCTGATCAATATATATAATAGTGCATAAGATCTTCTGTAGATATCATGGATATGTAAAACAGATTTATTTGCCAATTAATTCAATGATTGTAATAATGAGAATGTTGAATTACGATAAACGATTTTAAAAAAAAGAAAGATAACTAGACCTCCACTCGAGCTTCGCTCGAGTAGATAAGGCGGCTCACTGCACGAGCCCAAAAAATATCAAAATAGGAGTGTATATGACATCTGCTATTTCAAAATCGTAGCCGTTCCTAGAGAAAAACATAATGAATTCAACTCGAGTTTAGCTGTATTCACTCAGCTGACAAGTGAGAGATAATGAATGTGATCAGCTATCGCCATATAAGGAAACATTCAACTGTTCATTATCGTATTGCTCATTTCATCTATATAAGCCATGACCAGATTTTCTTGATTGCTCGAGACTCTTTCTTGGATGAATTTAAGTCACATAAGACGATAATTAAATTGTATATGCATTTAACATCTGAGATATTAATGGTCGTTTCAGGTTGAATCATACATTACTATATAAGGAAACTGGCAGCTGTTAATTATTATTTTACATATATTTATTATCTCCCGAACGGAATGGAATTTCGAAAAACGGATTTCAGATGTGCACTCGTCACGTTCTCGCGATCTCGACAAACTTTTTTCGAATGTGAAACGATGCTTAGTTGCGATAAACGAGGGGCTGACTTGAATCGTGACTCATGTGTTGAGAAGAAGAAGAAGAAGAAAGAAGAAGAATTTGCCATGGTAACTAAGCGAGTGAAAAGCAATAAGTCGGCTACTGCACTTCGTGCAGTCAGCCGCCTTAATGAGCAAATAGCAACAATGCAAAATAAAAATAGGGCGCTCTCAAACAAAAAAAGTTTTCTGTTTTAAATGAAGAAATAAATAACAAAGTCTCGCTCTTGTCATTCATTATCAATGAAAACAACTACTGTGTACAAGAAATTTTTCAGTTTACATACGATTCATTAGAATATTAATGTTTAAGGATACATGTGAGTTCCACATTTCAGCTGCAAAGGAGCTGCGCTAACAAGCTTTTTTATACTGATTTTTGACTTCCTAAAATATCTGATTCTGGACACCAGAACACCTAACTTTTCTTGTTTATTGCTTTTTATGGTAGATTTTATTTGTCGTCGTTTATTTTTTATTATGCACCACAACAATAATCGCACGTCATCTGCTACTTCAATTCCTTTGCTAACATCGAATATATCATCGACACCATTACATCATCTTCTGCCTACTCCACTGAGTCAAACATCAAGTGCACTTCATACACCATCCTCGTCATTACATTTGTACTTTCCTACACTACCATTTCAACAATAATATCAATATTCACATTCAAATGAACCTCAACCACAAACATTATCACCAGATGAGTGGAGTTTAATAATATCACTAAGAATGATGAAAAATTTAAGTGTTTTACCACCATTCCAACTATCACCATTTCAACTATCACCATTTTCAGCATATCAACATGCAGTTGGTGCAGCATTGTATCAAGCAATTTCTTCTTAACAAAATGGTCATCAGGTACAACCATCGACATATTATGCAACAGCACCTCCATTTTATCACCATCCATATACAACATCAACAGCATTATTACAACAATTGTTAAATGCTCAAGAAATTCAGTATTCAACTACACAAGCACAGGCATCGTTCACGACACCTGTTCCATCATCAGCACTTTTTACAACAGCTGTTCCATCATCACCACCTTCTACAATAGTTGGTCCACCATCACCACATTCTACAATAGTTGGTCCATCATCACCACTTTTTACAACAACTGCTTCGCCATCACCACCTTCTATAACAGCTTCTCTTTTATCATCACCTCTATCAACAATATCAGCAAGAGGAGAACCTGCGCCAACGCCTCAATCTCTACAAACACAATCAGGTCACCAGAATTATTCACCCGGACCCCAATTACAGTCACACCCTCCTCCTTCTCCTACTTCAACACTAGTAACCATTATTTCACCAGCGCAACAACAACAACAGAAGTCTCCAGCTCAACATTTATTAGCTCCTGGTCGACATCCATCAATCAACTCTCAATCATCAACAACATACCAATATGATCCATTAATAACAGGACCGACTGTCCAATTAATTGATCCAACAAAGCCGTACAAAATTGAAGATACGATCCAAGTTGGAGGACGTGCTTTAAAATCAGATATATCCTCAATGAAATATTGGCTTGAAGACGATATAACTATTACAGAAACAGCAAGCAGAGGGCGCATACTCAACATGGGAGGATATTCATATTTCGCAAAAACTTATGGAAAAAATTTTACGAAATGGGAATGTGAACATCGACGTCATCATCGATGTTCTTTAATAGTTATTCGGTCATCAGATCCAACAGTAAAAAATTATTTTCGGATTTATTCAATTCAAGGTGAACATATCCATGAATCCACACCGGATAATGTTGAAATTCGTAGGTTTAAACACCGTGTACGTGATCGTTGTCGTCAGAAGTTATCTAGTCCACGAACAATTTACGAAGACGAATTGATGAAAGGAAAATATTCAGCAGAAATGTTAGCAGTTTTATTAACATTTTATAACATGCGTAAGTAAAAAGAAAAACTTTTCTTACAACTTCGTTTCTCGGGAAAGACCGTATAAATACTAATCTGGTGACCAGTTCTCGCACTATTGATTATTTCAAGATAAATATGATTAGAGACAAAAATTAATATAATCTTAATGAATCTGGTGACCAAATTACGATTTTGCTTAATTTTTTTTAAGAAGCACAATTGTATCGTATTCGTCAGGAACATTTACTTACATCACCAACAGATCCAAACTTTGTGCTACACCCAAGATTTACGACTACGGATCAAAGAAACAGATTTTTATTGTACGATTCTAATGCTATTCAAGTACCATATGCATCAGCACCACCAGAAGTTGGTCGTTTACTAATTTATGCGAGCAATTTACAGTTAGATATTTTATCGAAATCAAAACGCATTGGAAGTGATGGAACATTTGAAACAGTTGCACAGATTAGTCATCAGAATTACATAATAATGGGTGAAATTGAAGAAAAGCATCCTGGTAAGAATAAATTATGATCTGATCATCAGGAAAGTTTTTCTGATTATCAATGTTTTCTTGTACTTTTAATTATAGTACCATTAATTTTTTGTTTGTGTGAATATAAAAATGATGAAACTTACAAACTAATCATACAAATATTAAAAACAGCTGTTATCAATTTGAATCTAGATTTCAAGCCGGTATATTGGATGAATGACTATGAAGGTGCATTAACAAAAGCTATTAAAGAAGAGATAAATATATAATCTCTTTATAAAATGTGTCTTTTCATAAATTACTTCTTTAGTCCTAGTTAAGAGTTGCATGTATATACTATAAATCCTTAAAACATTATGCTGGTCACCAGAGATATTTCGAAGAAAGTACAGAGCCAAAAGCCTAACTATAATCGAGAGTCTCGAAACATGTATCAATTAATAGCTTTTGGTGACCAGATTCACAAGTTTTATTGTGAAGCCGTGTTCTTTTAATTATCTTTTATTTTCAGCTGCCAAATACACAATTACTGGGATGTGCATTTCACTTTTCACAAGCAATTTATCGTAATATTCAAGGCAAAGGTCTACAAGATGCATATCAAAATGTGGAAGTGGTACGACAAATTCTTCGTCAAACAATGGCTTTAGCATTTTTACCAAGTGATCAAATTACAATAGTATACTATGATGTCATTAAACCACAATTAAATGATGTTCCAGTAAAACTAACATCTCTTCGTCATAATTTACGTGATTTTTTCAAATATTTCGAATCATTTTGGTTGAGGAAAATTAATCAGTTTTGTGTATTTGATCAATCAACACGTATAAACAATGGACTTGAGGGTAATTAGTATTTCATTTCTATCTCATCTTAATTATAAGTAGTTTCTCATCTAAGATTAAAACAGATTTCCACTAATAAAAGTAGAATGTGATCATCAGACTATAGACTTTTCTCGAAAACCTCAAAATTACAAAAGAAAGACTAGTTAACAATCCGATTAATCATTTTCTAATAGAAATAGTACTCACACTTCTACGGTACATGTGGTCACCAGATGTCTAAAATACGTTCAGCTTCGCCTATCTTCAATTAATCATGACGTCTACTATTCTTTCAAATGTAGGGTATAACAACTAAATGTGTGTTCAGCTATCAGCTCATTCACATCTTTATCGTCTTATTGTGTGGTTTGAAAAAGAAGAATTGTTAGTATAACAATTAGTAATGAAAATTAGTTCAGATATATCGGTGCACAAAAGAAAACAAACTGCAATAACAATTCTTATTAATGATTCATTACAATCTTTGTGGAATAGTTATAATGCTGGAAAACTTAGTGCAAAGGATTTATTATTGGAATCATCTAAATGGGTAGCAAAAAAAGTTTTATAAAAGTCATATCAAACAAGGTGAATATTTCGGTGTATTTTTGTGATATTGTGTATGTACATTGTTTTTGTTGCTTGCCAATGTCGAATAAATTTTGTATTTGGTGACCAGAATCTCAAAACTGTGCTTTGATTAATACTTCTTTCTTTGGATAATACTCTATGCCCATTATATTGTTTTTCTTTGATATTTCTGCTTCGCCGCTTTCTCTTAAACATATTCTTGTTCAGCAAAAAAACAATTTAATTCTCTATTTATGCTGCTGTGCTTTTTCATTTTTTTACTGCTTTTGAAGCTTGTTCATATATGAAATAAATAATTCCATTTTTGTTATTTGTAAGGTGTGATTTTTCTATCTACATCATTAATTTCTTTTTTTCATTGTGCTAACTCTTTTGGTTGTCTTAGGATCATTTTTTTAAGAAAATTAAAAGTGTGTACATTGTAAATAAAAGCTATGACTAACTCTTCACAATAGAGAAATATTCAACTGCCAATATGATGCCAAAATTCTTTAAAACTGATGATGAAGATAGAATAAAAATATTTTAGAGAGTGTGCTGGCAAAACTGAATGTCTAGACTTTACCGCGAATTGTGGTCTCCAGATTCATCCCTACATCACATCCCTATTTCTGGATAATTAAACAATTATGATCAACACTAGTGACGAAGTACGGATTTTGATTTAGGAATTTTTCAATTGACAAATTTATGTTTTAAATACACAAAATGCTGTTCAAACCATAACCAAATAACATCTCAGTATTCACACCATTCTGTACTTATGTCTCATAATGCCATTGATTGTAGACCTCTTATTAATCAATTCACTCAGATTCTGGCAACCACATTCAGTTCTCTAAAAATCTTATAAACGGAATTAATTCTGTAAGATACAAATAGGTAAAATTAATTTTGTAAGATTCTGGTAACCAGGATGATTTCTATAAGAATTTTATAAGCGGAATTAATTCTCTAAGATTTCAATATGTAAAATTAATTCTCTAAGATTGCAGTAACTAGAATGTACCTATCCATACTATGGTTTGCGCTACAGTACTTGGTTTCAATGGTAAAAGATTTTCAGCACGGTAAAAGACGGTGTTGAATTATGATGTGTAAGGCATATTTTATATTTAAAACAAAATCCACAAATTGAAAAGTCCCTTAATCAAAATCCCTATCTAGCCCCAGAATTAGTCATAATTATATAATTATCTACAAATGTGAATATATGTAGGGACGTATCTGGATATTACAATTTGTGGTAAAGAATAAGCAACCGGCAAACTACCAGATACTAGATGATTTTCTCATTTTTGAGAAACTATTTTCTCTCGATCAGACGTGACCGTTACTGCGCCTTACAAGGAATATGGGATTTATTTTTTAAATGAATTACAGTAACTAAACAAAATTAATAAAAATAAAACCATAACAAGGATAAACTACTAAACTTCCGCATTATTTTTTTGAATCTGGTTACCAGATCATGATCATTGACACGTAAAATTTGAATGAGCTTTGTATTTGAAGACTAATGAATAAAAGATATTCATTGACAATAATGTTATATTACGAGGCTTATTTTACCGGAAGATAGATTTATAACGTTACTATTTACTGTTTTGATGTTATAATATCGAATATAACGTCGTGTTGATGGTTATATTACTCAGATCGATCTAATAGTACAGTTCAAGATATCTAACATTAGAATACAAATACGTGTGCATTATGATATGAGTGATAAGATGCTGTTGAATTGCAGTATATATATATATAGTGTATCTTATGATAAAAACATCCACAAATAAAAAAATGCCCAAATTAAAATGCCCATTTAGTGACTAGAATTTACCTTAATTGTTTGATTTTCCGCAAATGGGAATATGATTTGGGGATTGATTCAGGGAACCACAATTTGGGGCAAATGATAACCTACCGGTTATAGGTCAAAATTTAAGTTTCAGGGAGTCCCAAATTTCTCCACCATTTCAAATGCCAGAAATCTCGGGCTGGTTTTAAAATGCAGCTAAGATGTAGAACTACAACTTAACAGAGCTCGATTTTTCGATTTTCTCTTAGCTTGTGTTTTTAGAAAACTTCTTTGATGAAACAATGAAAAGTCCAAGAGGTGTAGCTCTAGTACAGTTAGTTTTTTTTATAAACATTAAGGGAAAAATCGAAAAATCCGGCTCTGTTAAGTTGCAGAACTAATTTTTGCCTTCATTTTGACCCCAAGTCCAGCTTTCTAGCATTTAAAATGGTGGACAAATCTGGGACACGCGGAAACGTAAAAATCAAAATTCCTATTTTGAGAGAAAACCAAAATTTTTTAGAAAAAAAGCTATTTTCTTCTATGGAAGGTTCAGAAAAACCTATATAATATCCTTAAATCTCATCATAAGATCAATCAACTATAGTGCATCCGAAAGTAGACACTTAGCTCTATCTCACTAGACAGAAATCGCAAAATCGATAGATTTGACCAAAATTGACTTTTTTTTTAGGGGCCCTTAAAACGGCGTTTTAACGATAGATTCTCGTTAAAACAACATTTTGAAAAATTCTAACGCGTTTTCCTCCATATATTCAAAAAATTTACCGGGTTTTAGTGCGTTAAAAATCAGAAATGCATTTAAACAAGGTAAGATCAATTGGAAAAACCTATGTTTTTGGATATTTTCTTAAACGAGTTTTTACTATATTCAACAAAACTTCCCTATTTTTCGTTTTTTTTTTGACAATTTATCACGTTTAAACAAATTTATCCTTCGAAATTCTTTAAAATGCAGGATATTTAGTCCAATAAATTGTGCTTACGTCAACACATCTAATGTGAAAATGAGTACTTATGTACCGTCCTAATTTTTCACCCGGGTAACAAATCATTTTTAGACAATCACACATAAACAAGAGGACATATTGTAAATATCCTCTACTTATTTTGTCTTTCTTGTATAATTGTCAGATTATGTCACTCTTCATCATCTACTTGTTTAACTTGCTTATGTATCATGTTTCTTACAGTTCAAATTTGATTTGATCTACTTGCGATGTAGCATGGTTATTGTTCTAATTTTTCCTTTCTTCTATGTAGTATTTGTATGATCATAGAAATTCTCAAGATGTTTTCTTGTTTTTGTTCAGAATTATTTGTGTTCTATAAAGAAATCTTCATCGTTTAGTACGAAGATATACTTATTACATAAATAATAATGGGTATTGATAAAATACAGTATAATCCGCTCCAGCCGCTGTTTAACTCGAGTTTATTATCAGTCGATAGAGCTTAGAATTCTCCAGTCATAGCACCCCACAACTAGCCATTTTGTTTAAAAAGTTTTTGATAAAAAATTCAAATATCATTTCGAACGATCCACTCAAAGTTACTGTGACCCATTCTCACCTAGAACTCAACGAGAATTAATTTTCAACAACAAAAATATTATCGAAGTCACTCTTCGATATATCTAAACTTGTTCAACTTATGCCCGTGTAGGCGAATAATTAGAAATAATGGACAGTGCTATGACAATTCGTTGCAGGACAATTAGTCGCATGGACAATTCGTCATAATGATATAATCCAATTATAATTTATCATTATGTTTTCATTGATGAAATAGCCTATTAAGTTAAGTTTGAAACACATAATTCAACAAGCATAAAAATTGTAGAGAATATTTCTAATGATTAAACTTCGATTTTTGATCTCGAGCAGTATAATAATCGTCTTGTACACATAAAAAGCTAGATTATTTGAATTATGTCAACGGTAATTTTTCTTACAGAAGTAGAAATGACATTGCATCTTTCTTTTAATTTTGACCGTAGCTCAAAACTCATGACACATGGAAAAATACTTTGAGAAGATGAATGAAATCTAGTGCTCACTGATAAAGATTGAATTTGACATAACCAGCAAAAATAGCTTTTGATGGAATTCTTTTATTAAATTTTCTTATTTAGCGTACAAATTCTGTTAGTTTAAAGACGACCACCTCTTATTTTACACATTTAAAATTAAACTAGTTCGAATTAATCGATGATTTATATAGTGCTAGAACTACTTATTATGATATCTCACGTCTGGATTTTTTCATCTCATCGATATGACTCATGAAGTAGAAAACGAATCTGATGTTTTTGTCAAAACAGAATTTCTTATAACGATACAAACCGAAATAAAAAAAACGAAGTCTAGTCATTAGAAATATTCTCTACAATTTTTATACTCGTTGAATTATGTGTTTCAAACTTAACTTAGTAAGTCACTTCATCAATGAAAAAACAATGATAAAGTATAATTGGATTATATCATTATGACGAATTGTCCATGCGAATAATTGTTCGTGCGATGAATTGTCTTGCAACGAATTATCCATGCGATGAATTGTCCGGTCACCATAATAGACATTATTATGCATTATAATGGACAAATAATGGATGTATTTACATGATATGCAATCTCTTTCAAGAATTTTTACGTATTATACTCTAAGATAAAATGCGCCGCACATATGTGTCGCGAGCTATAGTGTCGCAGGATCAGTCACGAAAATGTGTCACAACAAGAATGTGCTGTAAATAAGTTTGTCACGTCTTGTGTGACGACTATTCATTCACCCTTTTCTTTTGCACCCAAGGTTCCATATAGGCAACTCGATTGAACATAAGAAATTCATATATATCCATATAAATTTATTTCTAGATTATTTCTCGATTGTTGATTAGTCGAGAGTATGTTTATCTCGATTGATGATTGAGGTGGAACTACCCTGAAGTGGTCTAGCGGAAATCGGACCGAATCGAGGTCGGACAGATCCTGAAATCTGACCTACTTGAGTTTTCAAAATTGAAACTATTAAATGAAATAAAACCGAAAAAAATGTGATGATTTACTTTAGCAGACAAAAAATGAAAAGTATGCTGCATAATAGGTTCGAACACGTTTTCAGAATGTGTCGCATGTGTCGTACAGAATGCGTCGTGTCGATGCTGGAGAAAATGTGTCACAACGAGCATCTTGTGTCGTACTTAGATGTGTCATACATTGTGTCGCAAAGTATGACACATTTTATCTTAGTATGTATTGATTAGGAATGCAACGGTGACCGTAGGTACGGTTATCGGCCCAAGTACGATAACCGTATGTAGTTATCGGTTCAAACCCGTTGTCAACAAAAACAGCATTTTTTAAGAAAATAACGATATTTTATAAAGGTTGACAAAAGTAAATCGGGGTCGAGGAATCTGAATCTGAAGTTGGTTTTTGAAAATTTCGAATTAAATTTTTTCGCCAAAGGATAGGTTTTTTTTAGAAAAATAGTGATATTTTATAAAGGTTGACGAAAGTAAATCGAGGTCGAAGAATCCGAATCTGAGATCAGTTTTTGAAAATTTTGAATTGAATTTTTTCGACAAAGGAAAGGGTGTTTTAGAAAAATAGTGATATTTTATAAAGGTTGACGAAGAGTAAGTCAAGGTCGAAGAATCCGAATCTGAAATCAGATCCTTGAACTTTTCAATTTTCTCCTCCCAAGACTAAACCGCTCCCTGAAAGTCGTCTTTTTTTTCTATAAAACTTTATCCCTGAAAAACATCATATATGAAGAACTAAAACTCAACATTTTCAAAAGCCGACTTCAGATTCGGATTCTTCGACCTCGATTTACTTTCGCCAACCTTTATAAAATATCATCATTTTCTAAAAAACCCTTTCCTTTGTCGAAAAAATTCAATTCGAAATTTTCAAAAACCGACTTCAGATTCGGATTCCTCGACCCCGATTTACTTTCGTCAACCTTTATAAAATATCATCATTTTTCTAAAAAACCCTTTCTCTTGTCGAAAAAATTCAATTCAAAATTTTCAAAAACTGACTTTAGATTCGGATTCCTCGATCCCGATTTACTTTCGTCAACCTTTATAAAATATCGTTATTTTCTTAAAAAATGCTGTTTTTGTTGACAACGGGTTTGAACCGATAACTACCCACGGTTATCGTACTTGGACCAATAACCGTACCTACGGTTACCGTATTTGGGCCGATAACCGTACCTACGTTTACCGTAGTGGGGCCAATAACCGTACCTACGGTTACCGTAGTTGGACCGATAACCGTACTTACGGTTACCGTAGTGGGACCGGTAACCGTACCTACGGTTATCGTCACCGTTGCATCTCTAGTATTGATCAAATAATGCCATAATGTCGCTTAATCTATGAATTTTTCAATGCATTATTGGTCATTTGACAATTATTTGATCATAATGCATTATAATGCATTATTTTCTAAAAAAATTAATGCATCGAAAAATTCATGGATTAAGCGACATTATGACATTATTTGATCGATAATACATGAAAATTCACGAAAGAGGTTGCATATCATGTGAATACATCCATTATTTATCCACTATAATGCATGATAATGTCCATTATTTTTAATTATTCGCCTACATAGATATAAGTTGAATAAGTTCAGATATATCAAAGAGTGACTTCGATAAGTTTTTTATTGTCGAAAATTAGTTCTCGTTGAGATCTGGGTGAGAATGGCTTATACTGGCTTCGAGTGAATCGTTCGAAATGATAACGGGCGTTCCAAGAAAAATGGATCTCTCAGTGTTTTTGAAATTTCTCTTCTATTATCCACTTAATTTAAACACCTTTTTGTATCAAAAGATAGCGCTTGAAATTCTTTACAAAATCATATATGATTAGGCTAAAAATACTATTTTAGAAACATTTGACAAAAGATGAAAAGTAAAGACATACAAAAAAGCTGTGAAAACTAACGGGTTGGACATGATGAATGACCGCGCTTTGCATTCCATTTTTTCGTCACTCACTTCGCTCTGTTAGAAAAACAAAATATACCTAAAGATGCAGCGTGAAAAATTCTAGAATTTACACAAGATCGCTTATTTTCTAGTTGCATTTTTTGTTTTCAAAATTGACAAAATTTTGACCGATCAAATTTCGACCGTGCGAAAATGATATCTTTGTTTTTGGTGCAAGATAAATTCG
>CAJNOL010004219.1:0-16783 GCA_905250125.1 Rotaria sordida | reverse complement strand
TGGTTAATTTTTATTTTTTGTGAAGTATATTTCTAAGCTTAGAACTTTCCTATTAGATGATCTAGCACACTCAATCAATAGCCATTTTGTAAAGCGTCTTTTACTGCATCTTTCTATTATAGAAAGAAATTTACAAACACATGTTTCACTTTAGAAAAATTTATTATACAAATCGAGTCAACACATCTGGTCCACTCCTTATGTGAGCAACCAGATTTCTTATGAAAGTTCTTCAAAATGAAACAAGTTTATGGATTTCAATTTTGAGCAGCGAATCAGATAAAAATACTGCTAAAATTAAGCATAATTTGTTTGAAAAAATGCTGATTGTTATTCATTTTAGTAATTGATATCGTTGTTGAAGGACATGCGAATAGGCGATTAAAGGTTGAAAGTGAAAATGTCGGAAACAAAAAATAACAAAAAAAATTGAAAGTAATGACATCAAAGTATTGTCGAACTAAGGTGTAATGTAGGTATCGATTTGATGTAGTGCGGACGTAGTGTCAATATGGGCGGAAAGTGCAGATAGGAGTGTTGCATTAGAATAATCATTAGCATTATTGATTGATAATCCTAATACTTTTGTCTTACCATTCATCAGTAACATTGATGCTTCGGCATTATTGGCATTAGACTTAATCAATGTCAAGGTGTAAGGATGTGGATTCAGATCTCCTCTTTACTCGCATCCTACACCTACATCTCATACTCACACCAACAGTTACCGATCTATGAAAGTATATTCAATTGTTATTTGTTTATTGAGAATAAAAAATTATCAGAAACATACTTTTTACTATGCATAGCAGCTAATTCTCGTTGAAGTTCATCATGGTCGACTCATGCTTGATGACATTGTCGATCAACAAGATCTTTTAATGTATTAATTACTGAAAACTTTGTTCAAGAGTTGTGATTTTTGTTTGCCATTCTTTAACATTCATCAAAGACCCATTACGTATGACTTTTATTTGTTCACTTTCACATCTTTACGAAGGTGAGTCTCAAAATAACTTAAATCATTGAAATAAATACCAAAACCATTAACAAAATGATGGTACAATTTAACAACTGGTTTTTTCTTCTGTCTCTTCGCCTCTTGTACCGGACACACTACAAAAGCTACTTGGCCAAAAATTCGGAGCAGGGCTACAACTAATAGATCCCTGCCACTAGGTGGCAGTGATTGGACTATGTAACTTAAAGAAATCCCATGGGTTGATCATTATGTGAAAAAATTCATCCGAAGGAGGCTTAGCAAAATTCATAGATCTGATCTTGCATCCTCATATTTTTGAATGATATATCATTTTGGACTGATTTTAAAAAGCGTCCCAAAGATGAGCTAGATAATTAGTTTCAACAAAAACGAGTACAAGTAATGGTAGAGCATCACGAATCTCTTTGATGTATATGGTTGGAATTGGTTGATGCAAATGATTTGAACAAAAGACAATTAAACAATGCCAGCTCATATCTTATCTCAGTCGATATATAACTTCACTTTATTGGTTATTATCACTCGTTTATTGTTTTGTTTTTTGTTCTAGCTCTCTTCATCTTATCTAATCAGGCCACAATGTTACCTCAGTTACTTAGTAGACTTTGTATGATGTTCTTCTTTGTTTTTTATTTTCATTGTTGTGTACATCTCAAGATCTGCTGTGAAAAAATGTGTAACTATATATTGGAAGCACTGCAGAGCGTAATAAGAAACTCTTCGAAGCAAAACCAAGTACTAAAATTTTATTCAAATACTTATAACTCTGAAGAGAAGGATCAAAAGCATTTACCCTTGTGAGATATTTTATGTCGTACTAGACTCTATCTTATGCGCTGAGTTCAACTTCAAAAGAGACTTATCACTTGAAAACGTTTCCTTGCTAGTTCATCTATAAAATATGACGTAGAATGTATTCAGATAGAGGACCTCATGGACTGACCAAATCAAATCACTATTTAAGTTTGAAGTATATATATTGCATAGTAGAAAAAAATGAAAAAATACTATTATCTTATAATATTGTTGACTACTATATTTTAATATATAATTAAGGAAGCCTCCTCAAAATTGATCTACGACTTAGAACGGACCGTTCGGGTAGAAAGCTAGTCTCTGTGCGCAACTTTTCATCTGACGGAATTTTGAAACTCCCTTTCATTTATTTTTTATGAGCATTTTAATGGACATGATGTTCAGAATAAGCATAAAAGAGGTGACTCAATCAACAGTAAATTCCACTTTTCTCAGTTCAGGAATCAAGTATCAAAAAACCGTCCGATAGAAAGTTAGCTCTCATTCGGACCTTTAAAACAAAAAAAAACATCAATTATACCCTGAGCCGAGTGGGGGTTATTTGAATTTTCCTACCTGGAAACTATGTTTTGAGAAAAACACCAAAGAAGTTTTGGACATAGATTTTTTCATTCAAAACCAGAAATCATTTTACAATTGCATATTTAAAATACATTTCAGTGGACTGTTTTAAAGCACGTAACAGATGAAGATAGCTAATACCATCTGTTATGCTGGTTAATATAAAAATGTTCTATTCAATGTTGATACCAGTGACGACGCAGTTTTTCCGCAACAGAAAAAGTTTAAAAAACCATGAAAATTTCTTCGAAAACATGATGATAAGGTAGAAGTTTCTTCTAATAAGTCTGTGACAATCTAGTCATTTTGCGAAAAATTAGATATATTCTAGAAGAGGAAGCTGTGGTGCATCTCCCTATGATGAAAACTCAACTGCGATATTTGTTCGAAAAATTGGATTTTCTAAGAGGGAGTGTAAGTGTGAGGTGTAGAGATACACCAATTCCTGATTTTCCCCATTAAAGATCGCTCATTGACGATACTTAGAACCGTCAACTCCAGTCAATTCTTTGAATGAGATATATTCAATTTTGATTGGAGTTCACGATTCCAAGCATCGCAAATGAACGAGCTTAACTATGAAAAATCAGGGCTTGGTGCATCTCTCATGGAGTGTGGGTGTGGATGTGCTTGTTGTATTTTTCCAAACTAACACACCGACACCCGCAACTCCCACACTCACAGCTACATCCAAATCCACACCCAACCTAAATTCACAACCATTCACACTCACACCTTTAAAGCAATAGCAATGACAATTAGACGTATTGCAAGGAGTGAAATTAATGGTCAATACAGAAAATTAATTGAAGTTGATTGTAACAAATTGTGAACGCCAAAATTTTGTACTTGAATGAGCTTGAAATATGATTAATAACACAGTATTGACATTATACATGAAAATATTCAGTTCCTTATTGAGAAAAACAGCTTTACTGATATTTTTTTCTATTGAGAGACATGTCCAAGTTTCTCTCCTGATCAAGAAAGTAAATCATTGACGGCCATAGATGAATGTGGGGTGTAGACGTAGATTTCTTGTGCTTGAGTGGTGGGTGTGGGTGGGTATGAGTGTGTGAAAGATCAATGTACACATCCACACCCACACCCGCTCGTATGATTATTTCGTACAATTTCGTCTAAGTTTTAACGTAAGATCAAAAATATTCTCAATAATTAATTAAGTGACTTTAAGAAGGAAGACATCATATTTGTCAAAAACGTCCATTTCATTCATATCAGTAATGAACTTATTCCAATCTACAAGAAATCAATAGATAAGCATCATATGTATGGCAGAAAAAAAACTGATTTATATATTAAAAAAATCTTAGGATAATGATGACATATGATGAACATAATACTGTCAATGTATGCGTTCAGTAGCAACTTACAACGCTGCAACAACAGCTCTTTGTCGATATCTTTTTATATTACGCCATATTTTTTTCCATGATTGAAAATAACGAATGTCGAGTACAGCGACAAAAATTGGATCTATTGTTATTTCTATATAATTAAGCAAAGAAATATAAATGCCAAGTTGAGTATTAACATTAATAAATTGAAAAGCCAGCATATTTGGACTCCATAATACAAGCCATATTGAATAAAATATTATTGTTTGAATTAAAAGAGTTTTTTTATGTTTACGACGAAGATTAATAATTTGTTGACTACGAATACCTCTTATTGAACTTACATGACGAATACAAAATGCGATGATAATAGTATTCAAGGCAACTGGAATAATATATATGATGAATAGATTAAATATCTCTACCGTTAAGGAAATATATACTATATCACAAGGCTCGCCTGTGCTACGCAATAATACAGTCCAATTACCTAGAATTTGTATTGTGATAATAAGTGCTGGTAAAATATAAATCAAAAAATGAGTTAAAATAATCAAATGAGGATTTCTTATAAAAACATTTCGATTAAATATTATTTGTGCACAACGACATGCATTAAATGCTAGCAAAATATAACTTTGTACTGTGTTAATATAAAATGTGAATGTTGCTTCAAAATAACATATGATCAATTGAAATGTTGAATATAAACAAACACTCCAATATCGTATACAATAGACAATAAAAAATCGAACTAGAAGAAAAAAATCTGTTATTAAATATGCATATAACCACATCATATTTCTTTGTCTTAATGATGAAAATAGTATAACTTGAATCCAAAAGATAGTATGAATCAAAACAGCAATTGAACAAACAATAATAATAAAACTGCGATTTTCGATTGAGCTTAACGACCAAGTTAGAGATGTACAATTCATCTTTTTTTTACCTGCAATTATTTTCTATGAAAGATTTTGTATTCTGGAAAGAAAATTGTTCTGAAAATGCAAGTGATTGAAAAGTAAATCTCTATTTTAAATCCTTTATTATTCTTTAAAAAGAAGAGATATCGTAATATTTTTTTTACCGTTTGGAAGTATGTTCGATGCCATTTTGTTCTAGACGAAACAAGACCATTGATCGTTTAACTATCCAAAATCAAGAAAGAACTTTATCTAGAGAACGGTGAAAATAACTCATGATTTTTATTAGTTTATTATTCTTGTGGGAGAACTGTTACTATAACAATGTTCTAGATAGACGCACCCTCACTCTCGATCTATGTAGCATTTTTGAGATACCATATGTCATAGTATTGTGTACACTTCCAAACGGTAAAAAGTTGTTATAGTATCTGTCTTCGTATTAGAGTAAAAACCTATTCGAAATAATGAGTTATTTTCAGCATTCTCTAGGTAAAGTTCGTGCTTGATCTTGGGTAGTCAAACGGTCAATTGTCTTGTTTCATCTAGAACAAAATGGCATCGAGTATGCTTCAAAACGGTAAAAAAAAACATTATAATATCTCTTCTTTTTAAAGAATAATAAAGGATTTGAAATGGGGATTTACTTTTCAATCGCCATGTATGCCACGCCAAGAGTATTATCTTTGACATAATGACTACTGTGAGAGATTAATTCTGATAAAATAGAAAGAGAAATGAAATGGCTAATTCATTATTATTGTCATTATGTATTATCAACGTTGATGATTCTATTTATAAAAAACAGAATTCAATTATAATCAGCACAATGTATCTTGTATATATTCTATAACTATACAAACCCTAGAGAAAGTACTGAGTTCAGGGTATTCATGTAGTGGGAAAGCCTTAACAGAGTACCTAATATGGGTACTTCGAAAATTCTCAGTAATTATACTGATGCAGGTACTGCAAGGAAAATCCATAAAAGTACGCTTACTGAGCAAGTACTGGTATGGATACCAGCATCTGTAATTTTACTGAGAAAAATTCTATAGGGTATCCTACATTTGTCGCGTTCTGCGTAGCGACTGTTCATTCACCGTTTTCTTTTTCGCGCACGGCTCCGTATAAACAACTGAGCAAAACAGAAGAAATTAATCTATTTTCATACTAATTTTTTCTAGATTATTTTTTCACTATTTCTTGACTATTTATTAGTCGAGAAATTTTGGATCTTGATCGTAGATTAAGAGCGGACTATCGTGAGGTGGTCTCATGAATACTCGACCGACTCAAGTTCAGTCACATCTCGATATTTGACCTGTTGAGTTTTCGGAATTGAAAAAATTAAATATAATCAAATCGAAAAAAAATGTAATACATCGCTTTGAGAGAAAAAAAATGCAAAAAATGGAAGGCCAGGTTCGATCCTGAACATACTCAAATTTTGGTAACAGGGTACCTGCTAAAGTACCACTTAGATACTTGAAAGTACCTATAAGTACTTTAGAACCCAAAAGTTTCTATGACATATTGGTAACACGATACTTTTTCGGGTACCCTTAACTCAGTATATTCTGTAGGGAAGGATGAACAGGTTCTTTTTTCTATCATATTGAAGTGATTCGAAAAAATGATAACATTTTTTTTTCTTTTTATTTGTTACAATATTTCCCGTTACATTTACATAATAATAGGCGTAAGCTGTTCGCAATCTTCAGAATTTCAATCAATCTGATCAACAAATGATTTGAATTTCATAAGATATAACTACTACTATGCAATTTAATTTAACTTGTTTATTATATTTTCAATGCTTGTCATCAGAATTTCTTCACTGATTATAAAAGATCCGTTATATTAGAAGATAAATACGTAATCGGATTTTTCCTGACAACTTGATAACTTGAATATAATAAAAAAGTCTCTTCTATACATTTAATTAATTACAACATGTAATCTTAATGTTTATACGTAGCTGGAAATAAAGTAAAAACAACATTTTTGTGTACTTTTTTTTCCACTTTTTTTTCATCAAAGATCGCTGATAATTGACATCGAAATACTGATTTCGATAGCTCTTGGAACAAATTACCAATCTACTACATCGAAAACAATAACAGTGAACTGATACTGTTTGGATGGCAGAAATTGTTTTTGTCCAGCAGACAAAAGTTTAAGACACGTTTATTATATTTGATCGGTTTTGCCATCATCGAAAAACAGAAAAAATTTCAAAAATATACTACCATATACAAAATTGAACGGAATACACTTTTGTTACAGCAGTGCCACAGATCCAGGAAATTGGAGATCTCAGAGATCTCCACAGAGATGTTATATATACAAGCATTTTCACCCTACTCATATATTACACATATCTGATATTAGCCTTTATCTCTACAAGAAATACTATCTCTAATCACATCTTCAGGATTCGCATCTCCTTGTGAAAATTGTTTTTTTAAATTTTAGCTTAGGGATGATGCTGAAGATGTGGGTGTGTACGTGCAGGTGTAGGCGACACTAAAGAGAACCCACACCCTAGTTTATTGATTCTCTGTTGATGTTGTTAAGTAAAAATCGTTTTAAGAAATTCTCAATATAATAGTGCCATGACAATCAAAGACTTCAACTAATGATCGTACACCTGACAATTGTTGTTCTAACCAGTTTACAAGTTTATCTTCTGTTGAATTTTGATCTTGTTTGTTATTTTCTATGGGATATTGCTTTTGCTCATTCTCTTCGCATTTCACATATAATAATCGCAAATTATGCATGATTTTAAGTAGATAACATGTTGATATTCGGTTTTTCACAGAAATATGAAGTTCTTTACGTTGCATAGTAAGACGTAAATGAGTGAATCTCATACATTACTCTTCATCGTACGATCTATCCATGCAGTCTTCGCAGATCGAGTCTTTTTATTGATGCATTCTTGATTTCTAACGGTAAGTTTTCTATAGAATTATCTAGAGAAAACTTCGAAAAGCCGAAGGACGATAGATGCGATGCACGGGAAAGCAAAAGTTGAAGTTGTTTTTTACATTCTTCATTAGTATCATCCGATATTATTTTGCATGAAGTCAAATGATCGAATGTCGGAACCATTGACCAGAAATAATCACTAATAGAAAATCTTATTTTCAGTGATTCTACTTTGGAAAATTGAATATCAGATGATAGTTGGGAATACTTCGCTGACTTAACATAATATCTTAACTGACATACAGTATCGTATGACCATTGGTTCTTCTTTTGAGGATAAGTTGATTTTCCGATTTTTAAATTGAAAATACAAAAATAGTCAAAAGTATATGGTAAAGTATACAGAAGAATATGTCTGTTCGTTAGATTCCAATCACATCTAACAAACCAGTCACATTCATCGAGCCAAAATGGAGTTCGAAATGTATTGAGTAATTCATCAACATATTCTTCGATCATTGCACTTTCTTCAAAGCAACCTGTCATTCTAAAATGAAGTCTTTTTAGTTTGAGTAAATTATTTGAAATGATGTTTTCACATTCGTATCCATCGATGTAATGACCACAGTCCACTTTCAATCGACATAAATTAGCCATTCATTGTAACATCTCAGCTAAATCACGTTGACAAAAGCTTAGCAATAAATCGAAAGAAGTTATTGATAGAACAGTTGATGTTAGAAATTTGTGAGGACACTTTAAGGAAAAGGATATCGATAAGTGTTGAAGATTTGGTATATTTTCATATACATCAGTCAGATTCATAGAGTAATCATTAAGACCCAAAATCGACAGATATTTAATGCTTGTTGATGTCACGGTTGGCTTCATAGAGCGGATAGCACCCATTAGACACGAATAAGTATTGTCAAAATAGCAATGAGTGAGATTGATTAAGTGAGGTAATGTTAAAATGATTTTGTTTCTTAACTGTGTAGACGAAAAATAGCTTAATGAAAGTGTTTTTGATCGAACGAATTTGTCAAGTGTAAACCCATGAGTATCTAATTGATTAAGTAGCCAAAAAGAACCGTTCTTCTCTGATAGATGCAACGAAGGTACTCTATCGATTAACATTTGGAAGATATTCTCAACAGATTGTAACAAAATCAATACCGTTAGCGACGAAATGACGATAAAGAAGAGAATCAAATCGAGAATTGAGACCATGAAATGCATGAATAAGATGAGTAGTACGAAGAAATTCCAAAAGATGAAGCAATAATTCGTTGGTCAATGGTTTGAAATTCATTTATCATATATTTCTTTAGTACTCCCTATTCTTCATCAGTATATAGATGACGTAGCAAATAGTTAATGAATTTTCATTTGCTTGTTTTTATGTTTACATGTTATTTAATCAATATCAAATGATAAAATAAAATATGTTTGTGAACATTGAGCGGTATTTTTAATGATAATGCTCTTCCGTTCGTCTGTCTTGTAACTTAATGTATAAGTCGATGAGTTGATCAACAACGGTAGTTGACAAATTTTAATTCTTTTTATACTTGGCGGCGACAACTGCAAAAAAAATGATTTTTTTTGCTTTTGATGGCGGCTAGACGTTTTCGATTACTTTTTTAAAATTCTCTTGCCTTCGAGAAATTTTGAAATGAAAAGGATAGAAAGTACTAATAGATAATTGATTGAAAAAGTGAACAAGCCATATGAAAAAAAATCTGATTTGAGCCTACTTTAAATCAGATTATTCAATTTCTTATCGATTTTAAACAAGGTAGTCGCCAAATGCATTTTTTTGGAGTTTTAATTTAGAAACTCAATTTTTTAAATAGTCTTTTGAACTCCTCAGCTTCATACAAATGAAAAATGCAATGCTAGGCAATTCTTTGATATGCATACTATACTTAGAGTTACTGTATCCAAATATACCTGGTTATATATAAAAAAATACCGATAAAAAAGTTAAAATTGGTCATTTTTTGACTGAGTCGATTAAAGACTGATTTTCATCTCCAAAAATAGATTTCATTTTATTTTGATCAATTTTAAATCACAAAATATCTTTTCTGTAAACCGAACATACTCGAAAATGGATTTCGAACATTCAAAATTTTCAAAAGCCAAGTATCTTTTTTCTGTGGCGTGGTGGCGATGGCTCAGCCATTCGACTTACACATTGACTTGTAACAAATCGAATGCATGATGTTGCTTCTTACATGTATCAAGTTTTGATGAAAGCACAGAAATTTTGATTAAACTTTCGTTTAAAAGTCTCTTTTATGATATTTTTCAGAGAAATATAATTGATACAACAACATCTGTTACCGTAATAGATTTGCCGACAGACGAACTTAAAATAATATGAGTCATACTTACAAACATGTTGTTGTTGAATAATACTAAATCATTTAATAACTTCGACAAGAAAATAGGATTGTATTATGACCAAAGCATCCTATTTTTTTCTTTGATTCTCTTGCATTTTAATTTCTTCCGTATTGCTCAACATGGACGATCGATAATTCAGTTGTGATGTCAGTAATAAACCATTTCTGTTTCGTTCGACCATACGGCTAACAAAGGGTATGGATGTGGGTGTGGTCTGAAGAGACCCACATCCATACCCGCCCGATCGAGACTATTCATACTAAGGAGTAGAACTCCACATGATTCTCCTCTGTCGCCGCTACTCTATATTATCTACACTGCCGATTTGATGAGTAGCATCGCCAATCACACAGAACATGGGCTCTTTGCTGATAATACCGTTCTCTGGACTACCTCGAACATTATAACTAATTTGTCTCTCCGTGTGCAACAGTCTGCCGATGAATTCCAATACTGATGTGCTACGTGGAAATTCACGATTCAACCAATGAAGACCGAAATGATATACTTCAGTTCACATCCGAGACAAAAATACAAACATCCAGTAACAATAAAGAGCACATATAAAAATATAGAATCCAAAAGTAGTACCTCGCATCGGACTTCTCCGTTTTCCATTGCCATCAACGACAAACGCAAACGAGCACATAATGGCGAACCTCTTCAAATCACTTGTTCGGTCGATCCTCACATACTATCATCCCATTCTTTTAACAGCCAACGAAAAAGTGCGGCAGCGCTTACAGGTCACACAGAATAAAGCACTGTGTACAGCATTAGGATTACCATCATAAACTTCTGCTGACTGCATCCATCGAATCAAGGGATATGTAACAACTCTACTCAAACACTACAAGCCAATGATGAAATATTATATTGTCATCTAACAACCATTTCGTCCAACTAATCGAACTATATACAAAAAAAAAGAAGAAAAAACTACTTTATAGTCTATAACAAAAGACAAGTAATTCTAACTACCAGAAGAGAAATGGCGATTGATTCGTATCTGCTTCACATGCCTATACTATTAGCGTATAAATATTTTCATGACATGATTTTTTTATTTGCCAGCATATGTAAATCGGATTAGAAAATAAATATATTTTATATAAAATTGTGTTATTAAACGAGCATAGCTTCGTCTTTGAGACTACCCGAGTGATAGTGAACACTCGTTAGTCATTGAGTCCTTAGTAGTAAAGTCAAATCGTTCATATGAAATTGACAACAGCGTGAACGACAAGAAATGTACAGAAGACACCAATGAAACAAGAAGATCAAGCACAACTAGCTTAAAAATTCAGGGACAAAAGTATCCATAGTGGAACACAGTGTCAGAGTGTTCGACTGAAAACATTTGGCTTCCAGCAAAATTAGCTGATCACATCGACATTTTGTTCTATATTCTTTTTATCCTTGATCGAGGTAAAGTTTGCCAACGTATAGAAACGAAATAAAGTCTTATCTGTTGATACTATAAAAGTCAAAAGAGTAGCGATATATCATTTTCTTTGAAGTGGCGATATTTTATAGTTTGATTCAGATTAAGGTACGAAAGTAAAAAAATAAAGTAACTTTCTTCTTTCTGATACCATAAAAATTTATAGATCTTCGATCCTTCACTTTATCTAAAGTTGAGAAGCATCAATAAATATATATTTTCTCTTAGTCATAAGAAAGGTCGTGTCATTGAAATGATTTTTATCGAATCCCTAGGACATATTTTGACCGTTTCAGATGTCAGTACGATTAAAATGATGAAGTGGCCATTAAAAAAAACAATAAAACACTTATCGAAACAATACTCATTTTGCTACGTATATAATAGCAGTTCTTCATTCGATTGTATATTACTTTTCAGGTAGCGAACAAAAAAGTGTTTTGTTGGATATTTGGTCTTCTCATTGCTAACAACGTATTTGATTATCGAAGCATACGCTTAAACATACTGTAACTTTATGCTCTTTGTAGATGAAATTGCTGGTTGTATTTGTCATTTGTTTCTTGCTCATCATTACATGCTATGGTTCGGCTGATGTGCATGCCAGGAATACATACATCGTTGATGAAGCAAAGCGTGTACGTTTCTATCATGGTGTCAATTTTGTACAGAAAGGATTCCCATGGTATCCATCCGAATTACTTGACCCTGCTTTTGTTGCTAACTTGCATCAATGGGGTTTAAACGTTGTTCGACTTGGGTGAATATCTATATGATTTATATGTTATCTTTTATTGTATATGTACGATTCTTCACTTTTCTCTATATATAGAATAATGTGGGCTGGCGTTGAACCACAACCTCAACAATATAACGTAACCTATTTGAATATAATGAAACAAATTGTTGAATTACTTGAATCAAATAATATCTATGTTTTATTCGATTTACATCAAGATGTATTGAGTAGTCGATTTGGAACCTATGATGGCATTCCATTATGGTTGTACAATCGATTTCCGCCTTCGAAGCATCCTTGTAAATAGTTCGATGATAATTTTTCTTTTGTGCTTTTATTTATGTCAAATAATTTCAATTGTAGATCCTTTTCCACTCCAATCATCTTCATTGGGTAATAATTGGGCTTTAGGGTATATCAACATTGAAGTGTGAAAAGTGCAGTAAAAATCAATTGTCTTTTTTTTCTTACTCTATAGTTATGTGACAGAAGCTTGTTCGCATGCATTTCAATGTTTGTATGACAATGTAGCTGGTGCTGTTGAGTCGATGAGTGACTTTTGGCGTTTAATAGCTACGACATTTGGTCATTACACGAATGTACTTGGGTACGTATTCAGATTCTTATCTCTCTATTCATCTTTCAATGAAATAAAAAACGAATAGATATGAGTTAATCAATGAACCTTGGGTTGGAAATTATATCGACCATCCAAGTTTACTTTTGCCCGGTGTTGCTGGTTCGAAAAATTTGTTACCGTTCTATGACAAACTTGTCAGTGCTATTCGAACCGTCGACACGAAGACACTCATCTTCTACGAACCGATCACTTTTAGTGGTAAGTGAATCGTTAAATAGTTTGTTATTTTCACATCTAAATAATAAAATTCTTATTTCAAGAACGGCACAGTGACCAAATTTTTGGCAGCGGATTTTCTCATGTGCCAGGCGGCAAAGATTATCAAAATCGAAGTGTTCTTTCTTATCATTATTACTGTACCGCCTTAGCGATTAATCCCGTTCCAGGAAATGAAAATATACCCATGTTGGACCGAGTGCTCTGCAATGACATCGAAGGACCAGCTGTTTTTCGTTCAGTAGAAGTAATTAATATTTTGTTTTCGACTATTTTTTATTTATATCATCGACATTCATAAATATTCATTTAAGAAAGAAATTAATCGATTGGGTGGCTCTGGCTTTCTGACAGAATTCGGCGGATGTGATGGTTCACCCGTCTGTGATAATCAACTCGAAGCGGGTATGCTTGACGCCGATAGATTTCGTCAATCGTGGATTTACTGGGGCAATAGTTACGCTAGTACGGCTTTGATCAAACGCTTGTCACGCGTTTATGCTCGTGCTATTGCTGGTAGACCTATTTCCATGATATATCGTGCCGATAAACGAATCTTTTCATTATCCTATTTTATTGATAAAACAATCAATAAGCCCACAGAAATCTATGTACCTTTTCTGAATTATCCACAGGCAAGTTACAGGGTAGTTGTTAATAAATATCTCAAGTGGAAAGTTGATCCAACCGATGCCAATGTAATTCTTGTCGAACCCAATACACCGGTTATCAATATTCCGATATTGAATTCCATCGGCACTGTAGAAATCCAACCAACAATGTGACCATAATTGACTCAGTGTTTTTTTCCCCATATTATCTGGAACCTATTCATATGTGTTCTGTTTTTAAACAAGCTCTCCAAACTTTCAATTCAGCTGTGCGAATAACAAATAATAAGTCTTTTTTAATAAATAAATGAGAATAAAAAGCTATCTAATATCTAAAGTGCAATGTATTTCACAATATTCCCTAGACCTGCAATCTGGGGTCTGCAATCGGTAATTAAATCCTTTTTGTCTCTGTTTTCTGTCTGAAACACATTTTTAAAACCATGCTCTATCTCGCGTTGAGTTCATTTTATTTTCGTTTCTATTGATTTGATATCTTCGAATTTTTTCAGAGACACAATCAGCGATGGATGCTGTGGTGAATAGCGAGAAAAGTGGAGCTCTCCTTCACACAGAATCTGATAGGGTAGTTGACATACTATTAAGGATTCTCGGGTCATAGAACTATGGCTTCTCGGACCAAGAAGTCTCGAATTTTAGATTCATGCATATTTCCGATTTCGGTACTGTGAGTTTTACGACTAATGAATGTCGGATGGAGTGTGACGTGTGAGTATGGATATTCTCTTCACGCACACTCACACCCTAGATGGGATAGGATAGGTAGATAGATACCTAACAAGAGAACATTTCCAGATGTTCATTCGTTTTTTAGTCGAGACTTTGTGCATCTTATAGACCTTGATCAATTATGTCTATCATAAAACAAGTCCGTGCTCCTAGTTTGTTTCTGAGAAGATCGAACGTTTTTACTATCACAGTCATAAGAAGTATCCTATAAGAAAAAAAAAATTACTATTTCACCCAATATAAATCGAAACGAGCTGAGATTTCCTTTATGTATAGTGATACTCATATGGTAGAAAATGTGAAAGTTTGAGCCCAAACGACCTTGGAAAGACAAGTTATTGCAAATGTTAACGTGATTTTTAATGTCATTAATTATACAGCTTCTTAAAATCACAAGAGATACAATTAGAACTGTTAGAATGGTGAGCACCAATGTCCTAATATCATTCCAGATACTTGATAATTATAGCTTGTTACTATACTTTATTTTTTTTTTCTTCTATCTTGATATTACCAACATGTACTGAGAACGTTACATATCGAAAGAACCATGAAAAATAGTATTACGACATTAGTTCTTACTATTCTAACAGTTCCAATCGTATCTCTTGTAATTTTAAGAAGCTGTATAATTAATGACATTAAAAATCACGTTAATGTTTGCGATAGCTCGTCTTTCCAAGGTCATTTGGGCTCAAACTTTCACATTTTCTACCACATGAGTACCACTATATATAGAGAAAATATCAGCTCGTTTCGATTTATATTGGCTGAAATAGTCATTTTTTTCTTATAGGGTGCTTCTTATGACTGTGATAGTAAAAACATTCGATCTTTTCAGAAACAAACTAGAAGCACGAACTATTTTTATGGTAGACATAATTGATCAAGGTCTACAAGATGGGCAAAGCCTCGACTCAAAAGTGAATGGGAACCTGGCAAAGTTCCCTTGTAAGTCGGTAGATAGCTATATTCCGATCAGATTGGGTGCGAATAATGTGCGCAAATTGTAATCCTTTATTCTTCGTTTGACAACAAAAGGCCAAAGAACGCGTTCTGAAAAAGTGCTTCCGAAAAACAGAACTCGTCCTTCATCGTTTCAGTTCAGAACGGTTTCCAATTTCCGAAAAAACCTTTTTTTTCTTAAAAAAATTATTTTACTTCTCGAAACGTGTTCTCTACCGTTTTTTTTTTGAAACATTTTTCACTGGGGAGACTATCACTTTATCAATAATTACATCTAATGGATCTTTCTACTGATTAGTACAATTTTCTAGTCTATTTTCATCAGCTACAACTCAACTAAACGCCGCATCAAATTTTCATTTCACAATACGATGATTCGAGCTATCAGCAATGTAGAGAGTTTGATTATCATCGACACACAAACCAAATGTACAGGATAGCTGATTCATTTCACTACCTTGTTTATTTCCTCCAGCAACAGTAACACCATTATGTGTTTATTTTGAATTGACATTCAGATTTGCAATCCATAGTAATGGTGCTGAAACAACACACAATTTCCATCCATCTACATTGGATCGATACATGTCGATGAAAACCGATATTCGAAGTATAGAACTTTCATTGGAATAGAAAAAAAAAGAACAGTTCAACTCTATTTTTTATATTGAATAATGCCTTGATAGTTCGAATGATGAAAAACCTGTTTATTGCTATTGAATAATGATTAACATTTGAATCTTCGAATTAAAGATCAAAATTTCTCTTTATCTTGCCATCATCGAACGACTTTCTTTTTTTCGAATGACTAATTGTTGAAAATAGTTGAAGAAGGTTGAAATGACTGTTAAATCTCGATAAAAACTAAATCTGTTATTATTCTTAATTTCTGAACGATATTCATTTAAATTCGATTCAATGCAACTTGTTGCTTCAACTATTTTTCAAAGAAAGAAAATTAACAGAATGTCGTCAATACTCTTGAAAATTGAATTCAAGTTGAGAAATATTGATTTGAGTTGATTGATAAAATAAGAATATTTTTTGAAGAGTAACTGATCGACACTAAGGAACACTTGATGAAGTTTTATACAGTCTGATTTTCATAAAATTAATGAGATCAGTTTTTGGAATATGAGAAAATATAGTTGTGAAAAGTTATGTTAACTTTTTCTAATCATTCCGAGTCTGACAGATTTAACAAAAAAGTATATTCATTTGTGAAAGAAACTGAAAATAAATAATTCTCTTTTTTGGCTTTCATCCCGAATGTCAGTCGAAAGGGAAGAGAATCGGATTCGAAATTTTTCACAATGATCTTTCAAAGAAAGTTTCCTCATCACTTTTCCATTGTTTTTTTCTGCTTATTGTAACTTTTTCGAGAAAGAAAACGTGATCTTTTGT